>CAEGAE010033947.1:0-12566 GCA_903067095.1 Girardinus metallicus | reverse complement strand
CGTTTCAATTTGAGTCACTACCTATATGGCCCCCCCTCATTCCTCCCCCTCCGCCCCCACCTCCCCCCACTCCTCCTCCTCTCCCCCCCTCCCCCCCCCCCCCCCCTTTTTTTTTGTACCGGCCCTGGTAACTAAAGCAGCGTCTATCACACGCACACGAGCCCACGTACAGTAGGCACTACTGTAGACGCTGAGCTGGATGGAGAATTGACAAATTCCACTGACTATTCCTCTCGCTGATCGATCCAGCCTGAAACCTCGCGAAGTTTCCGACTGCGCTGAATTTTGGTGGGCAGGCAGGCAGGAAAACAGGCGCTGAGCGGAGGAAGCAGGCAGAGAGAGCCGTGCAGAGGCGAGTCCAAGAAAGGTGGAGACTCCGACTCCTGGCTAACTTCCTGCACTGTAATCTTCAAGAGAGAGAACTCAGGAGGACCGGACCGCTTGCTGGGACCAGGACGGATGGATTTAAGGCTCGTTTAGCTTGTTTTTCGGCGGTAATTCGACGCACATCCTCTCCTCTGTGACTGGTCGCTCCTACCTACCTGGACAGTAGCGCGTGAGCTGTGAGGAAGATTCCCAACATTTGATTCTGCGGGGCGTTCCGAGAAACAGGAATGGGTGAGTTCACAAGTGATGTGGCGCTTGTGTTTTGACGCTGTTTCTTTTAAAATTTGTATTACTATTATTATTTTCCCTTGGCAGTTTCTAAAAGGCTAGTCGAGCCTGTAGACGCACCATTAAAGCGAGTGTCAGCGTCTTGTACTATTTTTTTATCCGCTTCTGGAAGCCGACAGTTACAGTTAGCAAAGCCCGAAGCTAGCTAGTTAGCCTAGCCAGCTAGTTGTGTGGTTCACAGGATAACGCCAGCTTCATCCCTGGGTGTCGTGGTGCTTTAGGCGTTTTTTAAAGCGAACTGTCTTTAAACTACTGTCGTTTTGTTTTACTGTATCCTCAAGTGAAACCTTTAAGCTACTAAAACCCCTCAGAAAAAAAAAAACCCTGTTTTATTTCCGACCTGACTTTTCTTAGGCAAGTCCAAAGTTTTGTGGATAACTTGGGGACGGAGGGGCAACTTAGGCGTCTTATCTGGGCTACAAATGTTAACTTCCTCTTTTTGCGTCTGCCTCAAGGCTGTCGTTATGAATAGGTAAAACCACAGGCTCGACATTTAGAGCCACGAGACAGAAACGTATCTGATCTGTGAGCACGTCTGGAAATGGGGGATCAGGAGTTAAATGTGAGGAGGATAAACTCATGTTTTTTAAACGCATAAATGCTGTTTATGGTGGATATCAGTTTTGCAGTGACAACCGCAGCATAATCCAGAGGAAATATTTTGATTTGTCTCCATATTTTGCATCATGACCCCCCACCCCCACCTGTTGCGTACACCTGGGTGTGCAGGCTGTGGTTACTGTGGCTCTCAGAGGCTTGCGTAAGGTGTCTGCTATGTGGTGGAACAGGTTCCTGGTTTGGCTGCGTCAAGTTTTCTGTTGGCGGGATGTTCTGAGTCAAAGACACACTTAAGGATAGAAACAACTTAAAAGGAAAAATCAGGCAGCTTCAACACGTGCTGGTATCTAGTTGGTTATGCTTCTGAGAATGTGCTGGTTTTTGTTTTGGTCCAGCCTGTCTCTAAGCAGGTTGGGTGTGAACATGTAGCTGTCAGTGTGTCCTCCCTCTCTTTCCTCCAACATGGCTTGCCTGGCTGCATTCCACAAGCAGAATCTTTTCTTCCCCTTATGAAAGTTTGTATTTGTTTTTTTTTTTAAGCTATGGTTCTTTTTACCTTTTTGGACATGTGTGCATGTTGTCTTGAGCTTTTTTCCCCCCATTTTATTATATATATATATATATATATATATATATATATATATATATAATAACACTCACCTAACCAAAGGATTAAATATTATTCCCCAGGCTACATGATATAAGAAAATCTCGTGATGTCAGTTGCGCTACCTGCCCGTTTTCTTATTTCCGCTCCTTATAATTTGGGCTGAAACGATTAATCAGATTAATCACAATGAATCGATTATTGAATAATCATTTACTCATTTTCTAATCCTTTCTTGTCGTGTATATAGACTCAAAAACATGCTGTCTGCTCAAAGAAGATTTTATGACCCTCAGAGCAGTAATAAAACCAAAACTCTACAAAAACATACATTTTGCCTTTAAGATAGAAAAAAAATATCCAGTCTTTGTCTGTTAACCTACCCAGGACTCAAGTGGCACTGTTTAGTTTTACCTGGTTCAAAAAAAAAAAAAGAAAATCTCCCATTAACCACCTTGATGTTTAATTATTAATCTGGTAAAACAAAAAACAATCAACGGTTCAGCTCCACACTGTATGAATGTTGAGCTTTTCGTATGTTGATGATAGATTTATTATTTGTGGCATCCTTTGCTACAAATGGTCAAGCGTCAGGCACTAAAGGGATGCTTTTGTTACATTTTTAGGCGATAAAAATTTTATTTTAAAAAGGAATTGAATTATTTGTTCATTTGCGTCTATTAATACATTTCTAATATTGTATTAAAAAAGGCTTAAGTGGTTAAATGGACAATTTGTCGATGTGCCAATTGTCAGAATAATCTGTTACTAAAGTAATAATTGCTGCTCTACTTCTAAAATGTTCTTCAAAAACTCTGAGCGTTAGCATTTCTAGCAACATTGTTAAGGACTATTTTGAGTTTTTGCTGCCTTAGGCTCAGTCCTACTGGCTAAATCACCATCTATACTGGGATATAATTGGGTTGAAAAAGGAACATATGAAAGAAATTGTGCCAAGATTTTTCATTTGGAAGATCTGGAACATTTATCACCTAAGAAATTTCCAAAATGTCTCCCTTTCACTGTTTTTTTGCATCAATTCGACAATTTGCTGACTCAACTTGACTCAGTCTAGTTCCCTTGTTGCTTTGTCTCATGTAAGTTGCATCAACTTTAACTGTCGAGTCCAAACCTTGACGGTTCAGAAAGCTGTCGCTACAACTTTAACTAAGTTGCCTTAACTGTCTTTAGCAATTGTAAACATTACTATTAAGCATTTCTAGTGTTTTTAATAATTACTATTATTAGTATTTTTCACTGTGTTCTGCATTAATTTCCTTTTTGCCAGTCACATGAGTGTTGCCTTTTAGCCTTTCGTAGTGTTGTCTGGAGCGTCCTGTTGGTTTGGGTGTTTTCTAGCAGACCTCTGAGTCTCTAGCAGAGCAGCAGCTGGCATGTTTCTGCTCACAGGACAGCCACTGATAAAGTGGCTTTATCGATTTATCTGCCAATATTTACTCACCACTGCTCTGCAGATCGTCAGTACATGATGGGCCATTTACTCTCCACAGCCTGGGTTGATGTGGACTTTATTTATAGGATATGTTTTACAAGCTGCAGGATCCTTGCAAGAAATGCTCCATCAAATCATTCTCAACATGATTTAATAATAAAGATACGGATAAAGAACGATGTGTTATTAGGAGCTAGCTTTGCCTCTACAACAACAGTAGTGCAGAATCTTTTTTCTCTACTTCTTTGTTGGTTTTTCTTTCTGTTTCTTTCTTTCTTTCAAATCACAATTGTGCTTTTTTTTCCTTACAAAAAATGAATCCTACTCATTCGCTTGTGAAACTATGTTTTATGCATGTTTTTTTTTTTATTATTTCATGCTGGCATGTTGAGGATGTCTAAAAATGTTGAGCTAAGTTAAAATACGTTCCCTCAAACTTGCATTACTAAGTGTGTGTGTGTGTGCAGAGAAATTGGTCTATTTTCTTTTCTTTCTTTTTTTTGCAGCTTCATGTTCATGCCTGAGTGCCAGTGTATGAAGCAGCAGCTTCACACCCTCCCAGTGTAAATGATACTGTTTAAATACACTCGGCCTCCGTTGGAACTCCTCAGAAACTCAGCAGGAAATGTGGCGTTAATGGGGCCAAAGAACCTGCCTGATTAAAGGAGCCTAGATGTGTGAAAAGGAGGAGTTTGAGTGTAGTGTGTTTCCAATCTAGTAGTTAGATTTTTCTTTGACCTACTTCTTTGTGTTTTTTTTTTTTAACTTTTTCCTCTTTCTTGGACTGTGGGAACAGTCTGTCATCATAAAATAAACCCACTGCCTTATTGTAAATGAGGAACCACATTAATCAGTCTTAATAACTGAGACGATACAATATATTAAGTGTAACAGAAATAAAACTTCTCTATTTCCAGTTAGAAAAGTAACAGTGAATTCTTCTTATTAAACTCAAGCCTATAAATATAGTCTTGCTGTACAGTGTACACCACCCATAAACCATCTACACTGGCTGTGAAAGTGTGTAATATGTCAACTGTAGCCTTTGGGATTTTTGCCCTATTATGAATGTGACGAGATTAGCATGCATTTTATTGTTATGGGTTTTCATTTAGTTAATTGTGAAACCTGGTACCTGTTCCGTCTGCACCATATATACTGCCACACATTGCTTTTGTAACAAATGTGTCCAACTGTAACTGAATTGCCCTTTTGAATAAAGTTTACTGAATCTGAACCTCTTATGTATTCAATTAGACATTCTCTCTAACTATACCTGTAAAACTCATCGTTCATTTCTCTATATTTTAGCCTTGTAAGTCTATTTTTCTGCTCGTCTCTTCAGGCATCTGTCACCACTACATGTTGTTAAACAACTAACATGAAGGGAGTTAGTTTTTGTTTGTAGTCAGCTTGTCAAATCGAAATTGATATTCATGCAGTTTCTTGGGAAACACTCCCAACCTGCAGTGAAGGACAAGATTTACTGGACTTTACTGGTCTTCAGACTTTAATGTCCAGTTATTAAGTACTTATCTTTTCTAGAGCTACAGAATACATCAGTTTTTATTCAGTTTTATGAAAAATTGCAAATACAAAGCCGTGCTTTGACTCTATATTTGGTAGATTGATACTAGTAGTGACATACATTTATTTATACGCACATTTAATTTCCCATGGAGCTCGTTAAAGTATGTTTGAATTTTAACTATGTTTTGCCTGCCTCTATTATATCCAGTTGGACATGGAGTGCAAGTGATGTCCACGAATGACGTAGAAATTAGTGATTGAGATGCTTAAGATCAGCTGAGTTGAAATGCACCGATTGGGCTTTTACCAGGCCAATAATGACCCACCAAATTTAGATTTTGACTGATTGTAGTTCATTTTCGTAAAGTCTGTACCACATTCTTCTATGTGGTCTAGACCTTACGATAACACAATATACCAACACTAACATCGGTATCGGTTGATTTTTTTAACATCAACCCGATAAATAAAACTGACACAATACTGACAACCGATATTTATTTCCATCTTGTTGCCATTTGTTTCTGGAGGAGGTTGGTTACGTTGTATTTGTTTGGTCATGTGACCGTGATGCAGCAAAGGATTGTGGGGAGTTTAACTGAAGCAGAGAAGCAGTGGTGGAGACAGTAATGTAGTCGATTTTAGGGCTGAAACGATTCCTCGAGTGATTCAAGTACCTCGATTATTAAAATTTTTCGAGGAAAATTGATCTGCCTCGATTATGTTTTATTATGTAGCGCACCGTGTTCCGGGCGGGACTTTATTTGCAGCTCTCACTTCCGCCTGAGTTGTTGACGAAGGCTAAGTGTTAGCAACATAACGTCCAGTTTTCAAGTTCGGCCTGGGAGGATTTTACTGATTCATGATAATATCCGGGTCTTTGTCGTTTTTCGGGGGACCAATAAACATCCTTAAAATGACGGGAGCGATGCCTGGAGTCCGGCAGCTTTTCTCCACCCGGAGCTTCTGGTTCGGAGCGAACAACGGGGACGAGCACGACGGGATTATTTATACAGGTGAGCGGATAGACTGAACGCTGCGGGCGGCTGCTTTAGATGCGTAGCTTTACTGAAAATACCGGAAAATGTATTTCATATCATCCCGGACTCAACAAATGGGTGACGGAGCTCACCGTGACGTAGCTGGTTGATGTTTCTGTGTGTGACGAACAAAGGAGTCAAATCCCGTCACTAACATGAACACAAACGCTATAAATGTCTGGGCAAAGGTCAGAGTTCATGTATTAAACTGACTGGAGATGAAAACATAAACAGAAAACTGGAGTATAGACATTTTTTATAATAGCCTGCTCACAAATAGACAGGCTGTTTGTGAACCTGCCCCTTTATTATTACATTGACTATAATTTCAGATTTTTGTATAACTTTTCTTTATTTTCTTAGGGAAGCTGAAATGTGAAAAATTGGACTGATATTGATATGCGATAGTAATATGTTAGATTTATCAATGTTTTATTTTATCTTTTTTTTAATCCGATTACCCAATATATCGTAAGAATGATCGATAGATTACTCTATTACTAAAGTATTCGTTTACAACAGCCTTAGTTTCTACAAAATACTTCAGTAGCATATTAACATGACTTGTACTAATTTTACCTACATAAAAGTGCAAAATATTATCATTTGAGAGAAAATAGAAACAACAATCTTTTTTTAAAAAGCGGCAAGGTAAAAATAAAACAAAATTTCAATAAGGAATCTGAGATTGAAGTAAAATAAAGCTAAAATTCAAATAACACTGACAATTATTTCAATTGAGATTTCTGTGACAGATGGAAGAAATGAAAATGAACAAAGTTCCTGATCAGGAAGTGAGAACAAGATTTAAGTGTTTGCATGTTTTTTTATGTGACATATTTGATGTTCAGTGTTCAAAATTTATAACAGGAAGTTTTCCAACTATATTAACATAAGATTCATAGTTTTGGACATAATGTTTGAGTTGTTAAAAAAAACTTGGAAGGGGAAAATCTTGCAAAAGTAATGTTCTGTTGAACCACAGCAGTCAGTAGCTGATTTCAGATGTTTTTTTGTTGGCCAAATTTAGTTCACATGCATATTAATTTATTTGTTTTATATTTTCTTTGACACACTAAACGTGTTGTCTAATTTTGTATACATGTATATGTGAATGTATATTTTATTCTGATGACTATATGTATAAAATAACATAAAAAAAAATCTGCTTTGAAGTTACACACTTGTTTGGATAAGTCCAATATAAAAAGCTGAAAATATATTAAACAATGTATGGTGATATTTTTTGGCAGTATTGCCCAACTGCACACAGTAGTATCGATTCAATCCTGATATGAATTTGGTATCAATATTATCAATACTTTGGATCAATCCTCCCAGCTCTAGTTTTAGACATTTGCAGGAATCTAAAAGGTGTTGTAGACTCTGTCTGGTCTGTTCTGCAGTTTTCTGCATAATCACCTCCAACTGTGCAGTCACGGTCGTCTCCTCCCCGTACTAAATGTTAATTCAGCTCTGTGAGCAGACACATGGAGCCCCGTCTGAACACACACACAGACACGCCTACACACACACACACACACACACACCAACTATTAGCTGGCACTGCTGGGGGAATCGGTCATCCCAAGTGCATCGGGCCTGGTGTTGCTTCCACACAAAAGGCCGACTCTGACCCAAATCTGTCTTTACATAAGTCTCTGCATGATGGAGATATTGCTCAAAGAGTCCCCCCTCCTCACTCCCCTTTTCCAAAATAAATAAATAAGAGATTTTTCAAATATCACAATACCAGTGAGTGATGCTTGGAGCTCGGGCATGATGAAAGGCAGAAGGGGCAGAGCAGGAGCATGGAGAGATAAAGCTCTACAAGATTTCCTAATTGATCTCGGAGGAAGGCTGTGTAATTGATCTGGCAGACATGGCACAAGCCCCGCAGGAACCTCAAACTGGGTCAGAGTACAGTGGCCATATGTGGGGACTACTGTGATGTAATGCTGGATGCATAGAAAAGGTGAAACAGGTGCGCTGGAACACATAAAGACAGGCAACATCTGTCTTTGAAGTGACTAAATGACCTCTGTAGGCACACCTGCACTTCTAATAACAACAAAACAAAGACAGAAAAAAAAAAGATACTTACGTGCCATATTGCGAAGAAGATAAGGGAAACACAGAGGACCAGAGACAGCATGTAGCAGAAAGCAGCAAAAGTGAACATAATTAACGGGGGAAAGGGTAGAGAAATTTCCGAGGAAGCACGAGCCCGCTGATGAACATCTAAAACTGAGGAAAAACAGGAGGGGAGCGAAGCGACGGGGGGGGAAAGTTCTCACGGCGCCGTGGACACCATGACTTCGCGGAGAGCTCTCCAGATGGCCAGCCGCGCGTCCACTCAATCTTCAGCCGCTCTCAGACCAGCTCCCCCCGCCGCATGGTAGTGTCCGCAAGTCCTGGCGAGGCGACCGTGGAATCGCAGCGACGGCCGGCTGATGAGGGGGAACAATCATCCGTGACGTGAAACGAATGTGCGGGTAATCCATTCATTGAGCGGCGGCTGAAGGCGGCCAGCCGGAGCCTGCTCTGAGCTGAGCTGCGACGGTGTCATGTGAGGCTGCTCCGCGCGGGCGCTCCGTGCGTAAAAGCTCACTCTCTCTCTCTCTTTTTCGCGGCGCGCGGGCAGATAAACAGCAACATCAAAGAGCGGGAAGCGCGTGCGGAACTGTGAACAGGTGGAAATGAAAGAGCAGCATCCGCTCCGCGTGCGCGTGCTGCAGAGCCTTTCTTTAAACCTGCAATTAAGCCGCTGATTTGGTGTGTGTTTGTGTGTGAATGTTCATTTCCCCCCTGCGTAAAGACGTGCGGTCGCGTGCCTTAGTGTCTTTTGATCTCAGGGATTAAAAACAACTGAGTTAATTAATTTGTTAATTATTTTTTGAAGGAGACCTGACAGATTGCTCCTAAACATTTACGTTCAGGGATTGGCTTTTCAAAAAAAAAAACTCCATGTTACCGGATAGTCAAAGACTCATCCAAATAAAACTAAATGTTAGGTGAAAGAAATGATCAGCAGCAAAAATTTAGTAATATGGACTGAAACCAACCTTATAAATTAATTTAACCAATATTTTTAAGGACGTATGAACCGCATAGGGCTTTAAAGAAACATGTGATATTATTGCCACCATCTGGCTGTTCTGTAAACTGCAACTACTTTAAGGATTTTTTTTTTTTATCCAAAAAGTATTATCAGAAGAACACTGAGTGGGCATAACATTATGAGATGGAATGGCCGCCCTCACTGGTCTGACTCTATTTATCCTCATACTCAGAAATCTCTTGTGCACTTTAAATTCTGTCACCTTTTTATCAGAGGCTGAATTCAAGGGCCAGCTCTATGTAAAATTGACTTTTTGAGCTTTGTATCAAATTATGTTATTTCCTCATCACATGTAGTGTTGCTTTGATTCTTTCATGCACTTTTGAGAAATTCTTTCATCTCCCATACCAACCATTCAGCTATGAAAAACAACTGGGTGGACCTAGCTCCGCCTCCGAGACGCAGCTCCTCCTCCGAGCTGCAGCTTCCAAGCTTCCCCCTCACAGAGCAGCCTTCCCCTGCGATCCCCCCACTCAGCTCCTTCAGGCTAGCTAGCAGCAAGTAGCAAACACCTCTGCATCTCCTGAGCTCATTATAGGAGCTTCTTCTCAGTGCAATGCTGGTAAAAACACTTAACAGTTAATAGAAGAGTGGTTGTGATGGCTTCCTGAAGGCAGTGTCCTAAAAAACAAGAGTTTCTTAAAGAGACAAATGCCCAATTTCAAGGCGTTAAATTACAAATTCCTTTTTAGTTTTATTTGATATATAGAGCATTTTTATAATAACTGAAGGTAAGTTAACTTGATTATGCTATAAAACTGCACAATACATAACACTGCCCTTTATCTTCTTGTCATCGGTTCCCTGCTTCTCCCTTGTTTCATGTTGCACCTGCTCAAAATTTCTCTCATTGGCTACTGGTTTCTGATTTCTTCCACTTGTGCTGCTTCCTATATAAATTTTTGATCTGTGGTCACTCAGTGTGAGATTGTTCTCATCTTTGTCCGGGCCTTCAACTGTTTCATGTAATTGTTCACAGGTGCCACTTTGTACTTTCTGAGGGGTCCCACATGCAAAAATGAGCCTTGGCTCATTGGTTTGTTCTTTGAGGTTCAGTTTTGGAAAGTCACTGACTTCATCATCTACCCATTACATCTGACCTTTTTCAGTTTCCTCCATATTTATTCAGTTGTCCATTTTTCTACTAGTTCTAACACAAAAAGATTGCAAATAAAATGATTGCTGCCTAATATGCCCTACCCACGAACATGATGATTAATGAGGTAATCACTACAACAACCTGGACTCAGAGCAGCCCTGGTCACTGAAATTGTTGCACACCATCCTGCCTTCAAAATAGCTTCACACATTAAACAATCACTTTGATTTCTATAATGACAAAAAGCGTTTGTATGGCTGTTTTTGGCTGGTAAAACTATTGCATTCCAACAGTCTTTAAAAGACATGACAGATCATTAAAACCAGAGTTTTTTATTCTTAGGAAGCTTCAACTCTTCTTAACCTCGTGACAAATACACACATAGTCTCCGTGACTGTTAACCACTCTGCCGTCATATTGTTGTTCCTCCCTGATGCATGAGGTGATATGACAGCTCCAACGGCCACTTTGTGAGACGTCAAGAAGTCATTGTGTCAGTGTTCGGCAGAGTCAGTCAGTTGGCCGTTTGGGAGAAAAGGCAGACAGAGAAAGGTGAAGACAAGACTTTAGATGAATGTGGTAGATGTTGCGTCATTGCTCAGCATTTTCTGATACACAGTGAATGTGGTTTGCGTTTCTGTCAGGTTTAATTTCCTGGAGTCAAAACGTAGCCAGCCACTTGTAAGGTGGATTTTAGAGAATGTTAATAAAAATAAAAACATAAAAAAAAAATTCAGAATAAAGTAGAATTTAATTAATTATCAACAATATTTAGTAAAGAGTAATTAGAAACTACTCATTTCAACCAGGAAAGACTCACACGGAGAATATAGCAATCAAGAAGTTTTATTGACATAAATGAATTAAAGTTCTTTGGTGCTCGGACCCCAGCAAAGGATATTGGGCTGTGAATTGCAATAAGGTTGGATGAGCATTTGCGAAGCTGATTTGAGACGTTTTCCCCCTGGGGCCCATACACTGGTGGTGGAGGTCGGAGAAAGGATGGAAGCCTGAAGCAGCCAGGCTGAAGAAGCCTTCCGCCCCTTGTGACCCCTTCAGTCAGAAAGGGCAGAGATGTATGGCTGTAAAGTGGATGCTGTCATGGATGAAGGTCCTTAGAAATGGATACTTGATTGGTGATTGGCTATGACAGTGCATGGTCCAACGCTGATAGGCTGGCAGCAGATGAACTTGACACGGCAATTAGATGATGCAGGTAAGGCTGAAGAGTCTTCCAGTTTGAATTTATGCCTAGGCGTCATTTTAATCATTTGCGATGCTGTTTTGAGATGTCTTCCTCCCCTAAAGTGAGTGTCAAGGCTGGGGACCAGGCCAAAAGTCAGTGAAAAGGGAAGGAGAGGATAAATAACAAACAAAATAACTAAGCTAATGTGAGACCTTACGGACTGAAAATTACAGGCATGATGTAGATGAAGGTAGATAAGGGCAATAATAAGATGTTGGAGAGAGGCTGGAGGTTAGGGAGTATGAATGGAAATTTAGAAGGCGTGAGACGATGAGTTACTGGCAGATAAATACCAGCTGTTAGAGAGAGTGGGATAACATGAAATGATATAATGCTGGTAGATGAAGGTCAGCTTTTAGAGATGCTGCGATAATGTGAAATGACGTGA
Source organism: Girardinus metallicus (assembly GCA_903067095.1). NCBI lineage: Eukaryota > Metazoa > Chordata > Actinopteri > Cyprinodontiformes > Poeciliidae > Girardinus > Girardinus metallicus. The sequence continues at coordinate 849 of CAEGAE010033947.1, read as the reverse complement.
TGCTGGAAGATGATGGTTAGCTACTAGGGACACTACGACAACTGCTTGGGTTAGCATAATGAGAATTTCCATGTCTAGAATAGACCAGTTAAGGTTCAGACCGGAACATGAGAGGATTGCAACGGCTTTGTCTGCAAATACTTTGTGGTACTGGTAAAATAAGGACCGACCATATTTCAGATGGAGATCAGCGATGAGAGCCAGATAAGCATCTAATTTGATTCTGCGATCAGGATATACAGAACAGATTACATCTCTGAAAACACTGAACGCAGCTAAAAACTGCACAATTGAGAGATCTTTCAAAAAGCGTGGGTCTGAGGATTTGAGAATAGCAGAAAACTTTTTAGTTGAAGCAACATGTTGATCAACTTCAGGGGAAGATAGGAGCATAGATGCGAGATTAACATACTGCCCCTGTAAAACTTTTGCAGATAGAGAGACATTTGAATGCATAGGTCTATAAGTCACACCTGATCAGGGCAGGGAGGAAAAAAAAAACAATGAGCTGGAGAGAAAATAAAAGAAGGATGGAGCGTGAAAAGATACACTTACCTAGGGCAGGCATAGAACTGGTGTTGGCAAGGATGAAAGACATGGAGGGTGGGGCTGAAGAGCAGGCTGAACGATGACAGGTGTGGATGTGAAGGGAATTGTAGACATGGCGATGTCAACTGCGATGGTCCAGGTGAGTTGAGAGCATGGTTAAAGAACGCTGGAAAAAGTCCATAGAGGTGATGAGTGAGGATGAGAGGAAATGAGCTTGGGCTGTAGGGACTCAGATCTTGCAGTGCCAGACGTGTCCCCCTGCTTAAGCCAGTACATATCCGGGCGCGTCTGAAGTTTGCT
>CAEGAE010033944.1:0-19287 GCA_903067095.1 Girardinus metallicus | reverse complement strand
TGTCTAATCGTCAGTTATAGAATTGCGCTGCATAAATCATAAGAAATCTGATGGCGAAGCTAATTCAGCAGCGCTTCGCTTTCACAGACGGTGGGGCTACGTCTAACTTTTTTCGTCAGTGTTCATAGTTGAGCGTTGTTTACCGTCAGGACATTGCCTCAATTGTTATGTTTAATGATGCAGACAGTGGTGATTTCTGACATGAATGATATGGGAAAATGCCCGGGGCATTATCTTTTTAATATTGGTTAAATTTATTTCTGCTCTAAGTATTTAATATCTAGGTGTTTTTATGGGAATGTAAATCTTTCAGATCAATTTGATTAGCAATTTTGATCATATTTCACATTTATCGTATCATGTAGCGCGGGGTGCTGGTCTTGGTCTTGTCTCGTCTCGATACACTCTGGTCTTGGTCTCGGGTTAGGTGGTCTTGACTACAACACTGATTAAGCCCTTCATGCACAGACGTTTCCTCCATTTTGAATAATAAACGGCTGCTTTTTGCAGCTTCTACAATAATCTTCTAAAATCAAGTCCTTGTGAGAAAGCCAGACAGCTGTGTAATATCTGTACCAGGAGATTCTGCGTGGAGTTCAGGTCCTGACTCTGCGGAGACCAATCCAGGTGTTAAAATGAGAATCATGCTCTCTGAAGCAATCTCCCTCTATTTGAGGCCAATGAATCCTGGCATTGCCATCTAGGAATACGGCCTGCACCATCAGGGAAGGAATAAAAGCCACTGATTGGGGGAAAAACAAAACAAAACAAAACAAAAAAACAGGTCATTCAGTGTGTTCAGGTGTGCCACGTTTTTTTCCCATTACTTCCGTATCATTTGATTTCATGTGAAACTGAAGCCTTTTGATTCAATTATTCTCACTGATAAGGAATTTTCTATCAATGTCAGTTTTATTTCTGTTGCACATTAAAAGCAGCAAAAGAAGGAGTGAGCGGTCCTGGCTTTGAGTCAGGGGTGGTCCTAAGTCAGAGCGAGGCCTGGGGGCATTTTGTGTAGCCTCCCCAACCCGCCACTAATGCAGTTAAAGAATGAAGATTTATAACAAAACATGTTATAATTGAAATAATCTGCCAATGACCATTTAATTGTGCAATTTGACATTTCAAAAATGAATTTGCTCAATGTGAACACACCAATTTCGAAAAAAAAAAAAAAAAAAAAACCTCTTGTTTTTCTATAAAAGGTTTTGGCACTAGAATGAGGTGATTTTTTATTTTTTTGGCCGTATCAAAATTAGCTTATCTCGTAAAACTGCAACGGAAACACTTTTTTCCCCATCACAGGAGTCACATGACCAGATGATGCTACTGGTGAAAACCACGAAGAAGAAGGCAACTGGAAGCAGTAGGAGATTGACGCCGCTGCTTATTTTTTTAGTGACCTATCACGTAAACAGTATTATTCACGTGATTTTAATTGTGTTCCCTATTTAACAGAAACACCTTGATTGCAAAATTGGGTTTTTCGACATTAGCAGAATATTGCCAAAGTTTTGTGCACATTTGTAATGGAAACGCAGCTGGTGGAAGTAGTAGTTTTTGATTAATATTCAGGAATTATTGACTCAAACTCCTATATTTTGCTAAAAAGTTACTTGGAAGTTAGTTTTGTCTTATTTCAAGTGTACTAATATATTTGTGCCAGAAACGAAGCAAAAATACTCAGGAAGGTTTTGTGTTTTTTGCAGTAGCCACACGTGTCTGTCGATGCTCCTCTTTGTCTTGGATTGAATGAGAAGCTAAAGGGTTTTATATGTGTTTGTAACTTCTTCAAGACATTCTCACTGACCTGTCCTGTTCCTTGGTCTTTATGATAACAGTTTTTTCACTGTTAACCGTCTGTTCTCCAACAGACTCCCGATGCCTTCACAGAACAACTGGATTTCTGAGGTTTCACTGGGATCAAATTACAATTTCCATTCACACCACCTTTATGTACAGCTCAGTGACAAAATGTAGAATAAAATTAAAAAAATGTGAATACTTTAGAGATGCCAGGATACTTAAAGTCATCCATTCATTATGTGATAAAATTTACAGTTTTTGCACAACTGAATCTCTTAGGGTTAAAAAAAAAATAAAAGATTGCAGCTAGTCTGACTTTATATCTGTTAGGAGGCAATTTTGGTGTGATATGCGCACCCCCAGCCAAATTACACTAAGAGCTTTTGAGGAGAATGAACCAGAGTGGGGAAAAAATGGCTGTGTGATAAGACCTGCTGAGGGCAAATCGACACCGGAACAAAGATGTCCCCCTTTCCTCTAGCAATGAAAAAGCTAAAGCTGAAGCCACAGAGTTCAAATCAGGGAGGAAGACCTAGGTTAGTTAAACAGATGAGTGCGATTGTTAATTTTAATGCCAATGTAATTTGAAAGTGAACCAATAAGGGAGAAAAATCTCCTTTTAATCGAAAAAGGAAAAAAAAAGAAGACATCTCTGCATTTATTCATCAGCATGCAGATCCAGTCACTTCTGCTTCTTTAGCTCCATCCACCAGGGGGCAGTGTCTGAGTGCGCTGCAGAATAATATTAGACTTGTGTACTAAATTTATTCTGTTTTGTCTTCACCGCAGTCTGCTCTTTTCGTCTCCATGGATTCAGCGGGGAGTTTTGGAGTGAACGCCGCGTCAGGTCAGGGGTTGAGCATGTGTTTCCCTTTTCTCTGCCCATGTGGAGCATCTCTAGTCGGAGGCAACTCTGCGTGGCACGGCTGAATAATGATGTTTTCAGAGCGCGCGGGTCCTCCCACAGCAGCACAGAGCTGCACGTGGAACGGAGGAGCGCTGAATGACAGATTGAGATCATGGAAATTACAGACAAAAGGAAAATGTAGGCAGGACTGAATCATTACACAATCTGTGCTCTTTACTCCTCATCATAGCAGCGTGTCTGTCATGGCGTAAAGAAAAGGCAGCATACAAACGTGCTCTTTAATCTCTTTAATTCCCTCCGATATTTTGGAAAGAAAAAATACACACGTGCTTGATCTGAAGTTTATCTCAGATCTTCCGATGATGATGCTAGAAAGTCTGATTTTGAATATAACCCTAAAATGCCTGACTGGTTTATTCAAAATTAGCTGCCGCTTTAGTGTAGCATTGACAGACTTAAGAAAAACATTTCCACTGTCTAGCCTGCCAGTGGTGTCCCCAAGTGGGGGATTAATGGGGGACAAAGCTCAGTGGAAAAATTATGATCACCGCAGAAATTCTTGTTCAGTTCATACAAAGGCATCCAATCAAGATATATATAAAAAAATAAATTTATTTAAATAAAAGAAGTCATTTTTGCCAAAAGTTTTTTTTTTTTTTGACTTAGGCCATTGTTGCTGGTGATGATATCAAAAATTATATATAATATATATTTTTACTGGCTGGATCTTGCCAGTAAAATTTCTGGTATGGATATATATCTATAGATATATATATCTATAGATATATATATCTATAGATATATATATCTATATATATAAAGTATGTAACCTGCTGTAACAGGGTCATGGCAGTAATGCACAACAACTTTGTGCTGCTTTGTGGCCCCTCAACAAGGGAGCACCAAATAAATAAATGTGCGCCTGCATGCATGAAAGACTTCCGAGTGAGAAGTGTTTGCAGGGTAAATATTGCTGTTGGCCTTGAAGCATGTGTACAGAACAATTACATGCTTCATTGTTGTGACAAAAATGGGCAGAGACAGCAACTATTGCTGCTTATTCAGCCTGACAAACCCCCAACACTGAAGGGAGAAATCCCACTGGATGCTGCAGGTTTCTTTTAGCAGGCTGTGGAAGGCTTAGGTTTAATTGAAATCATCTAAAATAGTTTAGTTTTTTGACAACGGCTTCAAAAACATCATAGGGTTTTCACTGTTTTCCTAATTGCTTTGTTTATTTTTGAATTTTTTTGGGGGTTGGAGGGAAAGGGATTGTGGAACAACAGTACTCTCCTCTATTTCTCTAACCAATGATGGGAATCGAGTGGAAACATCTGGCAAGATAATTCGTATCTGCTGTGAATTGACCTTTGTTGACCCTTAGAATATCAATTAGTGTGATCAATAGAAGAATGTATCAGTCATACCAATATCAATAAGGAAGAAAATGAAACATTAGCAACAAAAAAGTGGGTTTAAGCTGAAAAAAAGTCCAACATAAAGAAAAAAGAAAAAAATTTAAATATGAATGGACACTATTGTAATTTGTATTCTAAAAGATTCGGTGCACAATGTCCAAAAAATAAAACACAATGACTCCCTACGAGAGAGGTTTAGGGCCAGACTAAGAGATTCTTTTTCCTTTGAATTTATGAGAATAAAATCATAATATTAGCAGAATAAAATTACAATATTACCAGAAGAAGATTATAAAATGACTAGAAAAACTTTGTGGTTGATAGGCTCATAAAATGGTTTTCACATGATTACCAAGACAGTTATTCTTTTTTTTTTTTTAAAGATTTTGTTGGCTCTACCGGCCTTTATTTGAAAGTAGTTCAACAGGAAACATGGTAATGAGAGAGTGGGAAGACAAGCGGCAAATGTCGCCAGGCCGGGAATCGAACCTGTGACCACCGCCACGAGGACTAAGGCCTCAAAATGTGGGTTGTACTTTGCCCCTGCGCCACCACTACACCCCAAGACGGTTATTCTAATCTGCTGGAAATCCTCTACCATCTTGGAAAGACCATAATATATTAATGTATTAGTATACAAATAATATACTCTTTGATGTTGTGACATTTCGGGGCTGTGAGGAATCTTTAAGTTCCCAGGATTCCCAGGATTAGCCAGCTAGCTTAGAAACTAGCTGGCTAGCTACCTACCTGCCTACCAATTTATTTCAGGAACTTTATCACTAAATACTGCTGTATTTCAGAAACACAGCAGCTCAAATCTCCAATGTGGTGAAATTTTTTTTTCAGTTTATAGAAAAGTTTATAGAGGCAGAACGTCGCAGTTTTTAAATGAGCAAAATTGAGAAATTGTTGGAGTTATGTATAGTTTTATTATCATTCATTTACTTGTATAAACCTTTCTAGCAAGTGTTTGTGAGTGTTTTCTTGTTTGAAGTGTTTTTCTAAGTGTTTGCAGAAAACAGAGTGACTGAAACTGCTGATAAAGAAGTTCCACAGAAGAGGCGTTTCAACTGCTGCTGGCCAATCTCACCTCACCCTGAAAACGATCTTCTTATCTCATGAAACATGTTTTTGAATATTGTGTACTTGGGCCTTCCTAAAGTGAATAAAAGCAGGGTAAGGCACAGAAGGAACTTCAGAGTATAGGAAGAAATCTGTAACTGGGTTTCTCTGTGTTCTCCCTGCAGGTAAACATTGATCACTGACTCTTGACTCTTCCTATGTGTATGTGTGTTCAGATTATTTTACCCAACAGAAATACATAAAAAAAAAAAAAAGTCTTTTTCTATTAAATGCAGAATAGGACGATATCATTAGCAGCAGCGGTAGGCTTCTGTACTGCAGATGACCGGCGGTGCAGTTAACTCTTCTCCTTCAGGCTCAGTCCTCAGGGATTTGTGAGTCCATATCTTGATTCATGACCAGTGGAGGTGCAATTGAACATTTTAAGAGGAACCAGGGGTATACAGTGGAGAGTAAGCCGTAATAAATGGTGTTCTTAAAAGCCATTCATAGGCTGTCCTGAGCACGCCGGAATGATGACGGATAGGTTTTCTTTGCCGTGCCTCATTTCTTATCCAAATGAAATCCGGGAAGTCCATTCATCCCCCTTAGGAGATAATAAATTGTAGAGCTGTTGGCTGTATATATTCTGTATATCTATATGTGTGCCATGAGCTGACCCACCTCTGTGTTTACCTTTTTCCTCAACAACACCAATTAATTCTCCTCCCTCATCATATTTATACCGTTATCTGTTCAGATAACTCATGCTTTGGACTTTTTACATTTACAAATAAATTCAAACCATCTCCCACACTTTGTATGCAAATGAACAAATCATTCAGTACAATTACTGGTTATTATTCACTGTGGAACTAGAAGACACAGGTATCTTTCATCTCTTATTTATTATACACTTCATAAATTGATTCAGTGCTTCTCCTTGTGTACGTCGGTTATAGATTTAATGTTTTGCTGACCTTTCAAATGCGCATTTTTCTCAGCACCAGTCAAGTTCATTAGTACAGCATACTTCAGAAACACAGCAGTTCAAAGTAAAATATCGTAAAATATAATGCAGTATTTTGAAATAAGCAACAAACATAACATTTTGTTAAACGCCATCATAAAATACGCTTATTTTATGATGCAGTTATTACAATTTGTTTAGGTAACTCTAAGCAAATTGGTTTTTAGTCTTAAATTAAAGAAACCAGTGTTTTGGCAGTTTTGTAGGGGTATTTTTGGTAGTTTGTTCCATATTACTGGTGCATACTGCTTCTCCATGCTTGGTTCTAGTTCTATGGAGGCAAAGAAGACTAGAGCATGGAAGGTTCATACAACACCAACAGGTTGTGAATGTATTTTGGTGTTAAGCCGTTCAGTGATTTATAAACTAACAGAAGTAATTTAAAGTCTCAGAGCTACAGAAAATAGACTTCCTGTATTACTCCAACATATGAACCAGTCTCTGTAGAGGTGAAATGCTTCCTTATCTGTGCAATGACACCAGATTGGCTTGAATAATCAATGATTTTCCAGGTTTTCTGGCTGTCTTCATCAGACTTTTACTGTTTTCTTTACTTTTGTTCAACACAACCTAATCATGACAATGTGTTACAGTGTTTACATACAGGAATAGAACCTGAAGGCCAAGCCTTTAAAAATAGCCCACTATATGTCAAGCACTTTTTTTAAGAATCACATTATTGATGGAAAAATTTATTTATCAGATTTTCTCAACTTTGGTATCCAGAGTTGTGTGAGATGGTGGTGGAAACAAGAACGTAAAATCTCATAAGTGGATTTTCCTGAGGTTCTGGTTAATCTCCGTTGTTCTTTCTTGGAGTCTCAATAATTTGTTAAAGCACACAAACTGGAACATTATAATTAACAGTTTTACAGACAGGATCCTAAAGAGATTTTAGTCGGTTGGCTGTTAAACTTGTACCTACATGTTACAAGTTTAACATCTAGTTAAACTTGTAACACTGTTTAACTATATGTTAACACTGCAGCCAGCTGTATTGTGACAACAGCGAATAAGGATGTGAATCTTATTTCAGCCTTCAATTGTCGTCAAGCTTTATGACGTTGGAAAACAGGCAACTATCAAAATAAGTATGAGGCTAATTAGCGTCCCTCGTCCATAAGGGGTTAAGGAACAGGAAGACCCCCTGTCTCATTGGAGTAACTGAATATTGCCAGATTACACTCTACCAGCAAAATTGTGTAGAAAATCAATCAAAAGATATATTTATAGTAATTACAGAAAATACAACTGTGACAAACGTGACGTCTGTCACACGTAACAGGTACGAGAGTCATCTATCTTGCTCAGTTTAGTTTTTGGACTAATGTGTAAATGTGTAGTAAATCTTTGTTCTTCGTGGTGTAACTACATGAGCGGTTGAGATTCGACGTGACTGATGTTGACCTTAATGCTAATTGCTGAAGTGGTTTAGCTGCAGATGTATTTTTTTCTGTTAAAAGATGACTGTGAAAATAATATGCTGTAGCCACACAAGGTTTCTGTAATACTCAATATTTAACTCCAACAGTTCTCTCTGAATCAGTCAAGTTTCAGCAATACGAACCAACTTATTCTCCACCTGATGTAGTCTGATAAGCATATTGTTGCCTCTATGTCTATGTGTCTAACTGAGCCAAAATGGAACAACAGGACCGTTTTTAACTGGATCACAATATACGCTCATTCTATTCATAAATACTCACATAGGATTTATACTGCTTTCATGTAACACAGCGGAGCCAAAACATAGAGACAGCAGGTGCTACCATAGCTGTTAAACCTCTTTGTATACAGCTAACACACCGGCGCTTGTTGCCACCAACAGAGAGAAGAAACACATCAATACTGCAGGATGGAAATCTTTCAAATAAATTGTTGAAAGGTTGTTGAGAATTTCCTGCATTATAAGTCATACAATTTTAGGACTTTGAATTAGTCAAAATACTGCAATAATCCTTGAAGCTTTTGTTGAAGATGGTGTACATTTATCAATCCATTGTCTTTGGGTAACAAAGGTAAAAGCTCCAGCAGGGTAACCTGAGTCTCCACTCTGTGGAAAGTGATACTTACTTCCTCTTGTGAGTTCTGGGTGCGTCCAGGAGCTTCCTTCACTGGGACGTAACCCGTAAAACCTCCAACAGGAGGCGGCTCAAGAGGCATCTTGGTAAGATGACCAAACCAACCTCCACTCATGTCTTCTTCACTGTTTGTGTCAGTTTGTTCATCACCACAACAATAATGTCAACTTTAGTGCAGGTGAAGTCCCAATCAGTTAGTCTAACTGTCTCCTGCTTAACGTTACAATTATTTCTGAACAATACTAAAAGGATACTTGAGATCCTCTATTTGAGGTGTAGACTCAGAATACCCAACTCTCAGGTAAAACTGCTCTAGTCCTATCATCTGCAACAAGATAAAGCTTGTTGAGGGTGTCTGTTTCTGTACCAGAGACCCTCTTCTTCACGACTACACTTCAAAATCCTGTTCATGAGCTCAACTAGTAGGATTTGTGATTAGGGAGCGTACCAGTGGAGTCCAACCAGTAAAGGAAACAACAATGACTTTGTACCTAAAATGCGGACCCAGCTTCACTTTTGTTTATCGGAGAATCAGATGGCCTGTGGTCCTGCAACAGCCCCAACAACATACCCGGTCATAAGATCCACAGCAAACATCTGGACTCGACCCCTTCATTAAATCAGTAAGCATAAAAGTGTACACTAGCCTCTACAAGACCAGGATGAAAGCCATTATGCTCCCATCCTCCACGTTTCATGAAAAATCTGTACCTGGAAACTGGTAACAAGCAAGTATTAAACATGAAATAATGTACTTCTGAAACGTACCAGTTTTTATTCTTTAGAGTAACCCTGTCTGTCATCTTGTGTATAAATGTGCAAAACTAAACTGCTCTCCAATCCTATAGACATACTCTTAATTAGCACAGATAGAGTGCAGGGTTGTGATGAGTGGATCCTGGTTGCGTGATGGAGCTGAACTGTCTTCAGAGGCAGTGAGGTCAGCTGGATGCAGCTTTGGTACGCCAGCAGTTTAATTAGAGCGCTCCATAATGGAACCCTATCTGGAGTAGGCCCTAATGAGCACCTCGTCATTCTATGTGTCCTTAATTTGTTCCACATAACTGGGGCCATGAATAATCCCAAACTATGAATGATTATCTTGTGCCGATGGAGGCTGGGGGAAGTTTGTGTTTGTTCACTTTGCTGTGTGGGGAGTGCTCAGGAAAGGTGTGGACAATGCAGTTTCTGCAAGCAAAGCAGCTGGTTTTACATTTCCTCAACACACATGCACACACTAGCGCTAGATGACGGTTGCCATGGTAACTGGGCAAAAATAGTTGTGGATGGATGGCAGAGAGTACACACAGTCATCAAAAGGCAAACTGTCTCACAAGCCTGCTGATTTTGGCAATCTTTCAACATGTTTGTCCTCCCTTTAACATCCGTCCATCTTTTGTCCCTCATTCTCCTCGCTTTCTCTTTTCCAGACTTTCTGTGGGTGTGTACTCTCTGTGTGCGCGCACTGGAAAGTGTGATCTGTTGACAGCCAGATTGATGGCTAAATGCGTTGTGTTTGTATGGCTTTATTCCAGCAGCAGAGGTCTGGAGGCAGCTACCTGTTCATTCATCATCTTCCTTCTCCTCTCTACCCCTACAGTCAGATATTTTTGCTATACTGACAACCACTCTTTCATTAATCCATGCCATCACAAACACACACACACACCCACACACACACTCACTCTCTAAGTTCCTATATATTATACACAAATTCACTCAGTTCATTTTATACACAGCCATTTCAGACAGAAACAACTCCAGAGACAAACTTTCCAAGAGCAACTGAAAGACATCTAAATAACCTTAACAGAAATGTGAAAAAGACTATTTGTGTTTCACACTCTGACCCTCACCTATGGTCAGAACGAGATCCTGAATTAAAGCACCCAATGTGACTTTCCTCCACTGGGTGGCTGGACTCAGCATTAGAGATAAGGTAAAGTCACCAAGGGGGAGTTTGAAGTAGAGCCACCGTTTCTCCTCACCGCAAGGGGTCAGTTGATCATAATGCCCCCAGCTGACCCCCTTTGGAGGTCCCACAGGAAGTAGACTCGAGGGAAGACCCAGAACTCGTTGGAGGACTACATAACCCAGCTGTCCTGAGAATGCCTGGACGCTGTTGCTAATATTTAATCAGATAATGTTTGTTTATCTTGTCTGGCTTGTTTAATACTTTGCCGTTTGTAGATACAGAAGCTTTACTGACTTAAAGTTTTTCAGAAACATCAGTGTCTGGTTTTAAGATGCTTTGCTATAAGTTTGGGAAGCTAATCTGCTTTCTAGCCACAGCCTGTATAAGGACCCATTTATATCTCTCTGCTTTTAAGATTGTCTCAAAAGCAAAAAAAAAAACAACAACTTGAAAACAATTCTTTTATGGTTTACTTTGTCTGTTCAACTACAGAAGGTCACAAAGCCTCTTCTCTGGCAAATTTATCATGCTACAAGAGTCTTAAACTTCAAGCACCAGCTCACCGTTTTGATTCTGAGCCATCAGATTAGCTGCTGAAAGAGAGTAGTGTGTTTGCAGTACTGCTGTGTGAAGTTGTGTGTCTTAAGAAATGGCTATTTTTGTTTAGATTCAATAAAAATAAAATTTTTGACATCCTTACTCATTCCCCTTGTTGCTGGTGTGCTGCCTGTCGTTATTCCAGCTGCCCCCCCAGTGGGAATGACTGTTCTGACGTCACTAGTACAAAAATGTTAGAAAATTACAAAAATGAAAGAGATATTCAGCCAACCCCATCTATGTTGAAGACAAACATCTGTACTCGTGTTGTTTTTTTAACTGAATTCTCAGGAAGACTGAGCTTGACATGAGCTTTACCGTCTGTAAGGTTCGCATAGTGAACATTGAGCACTTCGTTAACATCGCAAATGAGTGAAAACAAGCTACAGTTTAGCTAAGGTACGTGCGCCATGATTGGTCAGAAGTTTGTTACAATGTTTTATAAATGGATTTTACTCTGACATAGTATCTGTAACCTTAGTCAGCTCATGTAATCAAGCTAAGTGTTCACGAGGAACTGACAGTATGTGACAGAAGAGAATCCTCAAATATTTGCTAAGTTAAGCTCTTGACCTCTACCATATTCTCAATCCAAAACCATTTCCATCTATTTTTAGATGACGATTAACTGAATTGAATGTCTTACTAAAGTTGACCACATCCTATGTGTCAAAAATGCGATTTGTACTGCTAGACTATTCATGCTGTAAGCTAGCAGATACGATAACAGTAAGACCCTCAACACTCAGTAACGTCCTAAATTTTATTTCAATTTGCTAAACACGGTTTGAAAAAGCATAGTGTGTGTGTCTTTTTTTTTTTTTTAAGAAGATATTTTAAAATGTTTTCGGTTTGAAGTTATCACAAACAAGTGTGTCTGCATTTTCCTTGGCATCTTGTCGACAGCATGACTGTACTTAGCATTTATGCATGTATATATTTACCACAGTTGGCAGGGCTACCTCGCAACACTTTCGTTTTCGTTTAATTCCTTTACCTGAACTTTCCAGTTCTTCTTCCCCCACTCTTCTTTAAAGGCTCTTTTAATAGCTACAGCAAGGGATTAATTAGAACAGCTTGTGAATCGAACATCACACTGTTAGGTCTCCATCAGCTTTGATAGTTGAAGAAGGGGTATTGCCTTCAAGGTAGCACAAGGGTGGAAAGTGCAGTGTGAACACGGTAAGCAGATTAAGTAGCATAATTAATGATAAACTGTTTGTATGTGGGTTATTCTAAACTGAGACCCTTCTGATAGAATCAACAACTTTCTAAAAAGAACAAAATCCAAGGAAACATCCTAGCAACGATTGAACAGGTAAAGAAAATACAAAACTACAACAATTCCCCTTAACATTTATGATTTTTTTTCTTATGGGCAGGCAAATGTGACTATAAAACAGCAAGCGCTGTTTTGCCGCCATTTTCATTATTACGGAGGTGATGCTTGCCGTTGTATGGGAAAGGCAATTTAAACAAAACATACTGGTGCTCAGAAAAAGGAGGAAAAATTCAAACATGCCTTTTTATGTGATTGGAACACGGACGTAATCTAGAAGACATCAACATGGCTTCTATTATTATTCTGGCTGGATATTTTAAAATAATTCATCCAGTCACTTTCTGGAAATTAGGTGATGTTTTTTTTTTTTTTTGTCTGGAAAACAAGTCATTATTTGTCAGGATACAGTGAAAATATATTCAATGAACTCGTTTCACATCAGCAACCGAGTTAATTTGCTGGCTGGTATTTCTTCAAATACCAGCCAGTGGTGTGTCAAGTAGCATACTATGCCCAGATATTTCAGCTTCTGAAGCTGCATTTTCTTTCTAATATTTTCAATGATATTTCTGAAAAAAAAAATAAAAAAAAAAAATCAGCAAATAATTAAGATTTTCTAAAAATAACTTGGACTTACATTCCACAGAAAACAGAAAACACAAAAAGATGAATCTGGGAATAGTGCGCATCAATAACAATTCTCAGACATTAATATTGATTTAATAGGTCCACTGATGTTTCTGTAATACCACAGATACTTTAATTCACATGGCCAGTATTGTTATTCAGTCATCAACACGGCCGAGATTCATCCGAGTCTAATTTTTGTTGCGCTATTGCAGAAAGTTGAACTGTGTAACGTCAGAGGAATTGTGGTCGTTTTTAAAATGCAGCACTGGCTGACTACGGATTTTAAGCCAGTGAAAGAGCTAATGGCTTGCTTGTGCAACTTCATTAGTTTATGTGCATGACGCTGCACAAATACGACTGGACATCTCAAAGTCGTTTTGATTTGCTTGAACAAAATTCATAATGCAATGCCTGCAGTGAGTTTATTGAAAAGAGAGAAATTTCCACCATACAGCGTCCTGATTTCAGCTGATAAGTCAAATCTGAAATGTTGAATGGCTTTGTTTTTTTTTTTATTTTTTATTTTTAAAGAGCACCCAGAATGGAATACTTTTGAATGAATAAATCACTTGGAGTATTTCAGAGAGCCCTGCGACAGACTGGCGACCTGTCCAGGGTGACCCTGCCTCTCACCCGGGACGTTAGCTGGAGACCGACACCAGCACCCCTCCGGACCTCACTAGGGACAAGGGTGAAAAGAAAATAGATGGATGGAGTATTCCAGAGAGCTGTTTAGTATTCATTGCTGAATTATATTTGTCTTTGGCAGTGATTTTGTCGTTTAGCGAAGTTCAGACATGGTCAGATGACTTCAGGTGTGTGTCGTAACAAAAAAAAGGAGGGTGAATTTCCAGCAAAAAAACTCAGAACTTTTGAGATTAATCTCAGAAATTTGCTAGAAAAAAACTTTAAAGTTTTTGAGTTTTTAACTTTTGGAACTCAGAAATTTTCAAGTTTTTCTTCTAGAAAATATCTGAGATTAACATCAAAATATTAGGATTTCCACCGCCCCTGAAATTTACTTATTTTTATTCTATCTACAATAACCCTCATTTCCTCCTCGGCCATTAGTGGCTGCAGAAGCCTGGTAATCGCCTCCTTCTTTAAGGCAGGGAAACACCTAAAAACATGAAAGTGGTTCCTGAGGTCCAGTGTGGAAAACCACCGGATTACAACAAAATGGATTATACAACTTCACCATCCATCTCTGTGGGGACTTGATTTCACTGTTTTGTATGCTTATAAATCTTAAAAAAGTGTGCCAAGTTTTCATTTGCGTGGATAAGGACTGTTGATTAAATACAGTAGCAGCCACAGGGTTCCTCAGCTCCGGTAGAAATGTTTTTAGAGCCTCCACTCACCGTTTTATGGTCGGTTTTACGCTCCAGCTTTTCGCCCTTCTGCGTTCTCAGCTCTTCCTGGCCCCCTTCCATTCACGCTCCGCTCCTTGTACAGATTTGACTTGTAAATTGTGGCTCTATTTGTGTCATGCCCAAGAGGTGCTGTCAATTAGTCTAAACACCATGACGCTTCTTGAGCAGAGCGAGAGAGAGGAAGAGGGGCGAGAGAGAGCAGACGTATGAAAATAAGGGAGGAAAATGGATGGAAAATGAAAATATGAGGCTGGATTCAGAGAAACGGCAGATCTGAGATCAGTGTTTATCTCTCTTAAGATGCGTGCTGAATGCAGGTGTGTAGAGGCGTTCATCCTGAAAAGGCTCCATGTGTTGACTCTCTGCAGCTGGGGTGTCCAAAGTGGAGCTCGGAGGCCATTTGTAGCACGTGGATTAATTTTTTTGTGGCCGCCAACTGCATTTCAGGAAGGGTACAAATTTGTTTGTGAAATACTTTATTTTTAGTCAGTAAAATTATTGATCTCATACTTTTCTTACATTGAAAAAATGCTAAATACAACACAAGGTATTTGTCAGGCTTTCACAAAACGTAGAACTACGTTTATCAGGAGACTTTGCTGAAAAGCCGACATTGCTATGCTCAAATCACTTGTTACTTTATTTATTAAATTTGGCTAAATACAGCAAGCGTTTTTAAAGAAAGGCACCCAAATCCTGTTTTTGTAACTGAAAATAAATTTATTCAATCGACCATAAAAGAATTTGAAAATTAGGTGCAACAAATCTGCAAAATCCTTTTCATGTTTTAGATCTCTAATGAATAAAACCCTTTCCTACAAAAAAAAAAAAAATATTAGATGACTTTATTTGAGTTTATTTTTTTTACCCTGTGAATACTTTTGATTCAACAATTCACCCCACGTGACAAAAAATGTGGACACCCCTGTTGTAGGAGCTTTTGGTTCTAATCTCTCTGAAAGACCTGAATATTTATTTACAGCTCACATACATCAAGTCCTTAATAAGCTGCAAATTAAATTCATTTCTGGCATGCCATGTAAAATAACCTTCCAGTTTATGAAGACAGAAAAATTCAGATTATGTAACATCCTGGCCAGACTGAGCTCAAGTCCTCCTCCGCACACTAAGCTGCTCCCGTGTAACACTCTGCAATATTTATATCATAAAGCAACAAGGTGCATATTTAAAGACATACATTAATACAGTAACAATCAATATCAATCAGCTTCCTGTGTCCAAGCTGTGACATAATCAAAGATTTGCTGCACCACCCTGTGATTATGAATCAGTCGCTTGAATATTTATGCCGCAGAACTTGTAATGTATTCTTGGCTGAAAAAGGGAAGATACAGCCAAAGAAAGTCACTAACTTTTTTTGGCTGTATCTATTTTTTGCTGTTTTTATCAGGAAGGAGCAGCAGGTAGATGCGAACCAACGGCATTAGTGATCGGTCTATTTCTAAAAGCCATGACAATAAGCGAGGGCGAAAACCCTGGGATTCATGGCTGACGGCTTTTCATTTCCTGCTTCTAGCATGTCCTGTTTGTGACTGCTGTTTGTCTGCGTCACATTAACACTGGAGGTGTTAGAAACTCCACTGGGAGTTCACTCATTCATCTGGGATCAACATGTTCCTGGAACCTGTACCTGTGGAAAAGTTAGAAATGTTACTTTCCAATTTATTTGAGGTTAGAAAAAAAACTCAAACTGAGCCTCAGTCAACGACTGTGTATGGAGCCAAATTGGAGCCAAAAAGTTAGCAACCCCCCCCCCAATAAAAAAAACAAACTTTAAATTGAAGAAGGAAAAATTGAAACCGAAAAACAAATATGAAACTTAAAAAAGTCTGAATAGTACTTCTGAACTTTCTTTTTCAGTTTCAAATCTTTTCTATTCAGTGGAACATCTTTTATTTCGGTTTCAAAAAAGGCAAAATTATGGTTCTAATTTAGCTCCACAGATTCTTGTGGGAGCAAGCCCAAAACTTTTCATCCAAGTCGTACTGTTTACATTTTCTGAAGGTATTTTGCAATGGCAGCTTTTAGTTTCTAATGTTAAGTAAAAATAGTTAGTATGGGCTGGTTAGTCTTCTTAACTTCTTACCAGCTCCTCTGGTTGATTTGACTACTGCACTCCGGGATCTGTTCATACTTAATAGGACAGCAAAATACATGAAAGAAATGTTTTATGCTATATTTTAACCATTGGAGGTGTGCGATATGGCATTATTTTGGTATCAACCTCTGTATGTATGTCTACAACATACTTTAATAATATATTAACATGACAATCAGAAACAACAGAAATGCAAAACAAATTTGTGTGCACATTTTCCAAAAATAAAGTGCAAAAAAAAAAATAATAATGTGAGAGCTAATCGAAACAAAATCTTTTTTACAGTAGACTTGTTAAAGTACATTACAGAAAAAAAAAACAAAAAAACAATTCAAGAGGGAATCTAAAGCTAAAGTATCAATATTAGCACACTGGTATCAATACTGACACCGAGTTGGTATCAATATTGATATTTCGGATCGATCCGCCCACCTCTACCAACCATTACTAGATACATTTCTACACCATGTGTTGTGTTCTGAATCTCAAATGGTGTTTCTGAAGCCTAATGAAAACAGCATCCAGTATCTCCTCTTGTCTGAATGCCGGGTGCATTCAGGCTGGAAGGCTGTAATTTGTCCTTGACATATTAAACAGAAGATGGAAGGAGGGAGTGTGTTGGTGAGGCTGTTATAAAGTGATGAAAAATATTCTTTCTACCACTACCAACGTTAAAAATGGGAACGTTTATGCTGAAGACAGAAATAAATATGCTGAATTTTCTCACACACACACAAAAAAAAATCACATACATATTGCAAAGAAAGTTCATTTTAGTGGTGTTGTTCATCTTTTTATTTTTAATTAAAATACTTTTTTGTCTGGCAAAACATTGAAACCACAAATATATTTAAACATAGTAGCTTAGTAAAAGATGTTTTTGGCTTTCTTAGTCCATGTTAGAACGACCTTTAGGTGTTTCTCACCAACACTGAATAGAACACAAGTCAGGGAATCTTTTGTAACCTAATACGCCCTCAGATTAAATAAACCTTCCACGAAACGGGGTAAACAAGAAAATTTATGTGCTACCAAGCATTTTACAAAATGACTAAAGCTTCCAAACCCACAGCAAATGGTATGGTCAGACAATGGGGAAAGAGTGGTTGGTTGTTCTGTCAGACCGTCAGTTCCCGAAACCAACTGATGCTTGGTGCTTTTACAAAGGTTTTTGTGCATTTATAAAAATCTTGTAAAAGCACATGTGGGGACATTGCGACAGTGCTATGCTATAAATGCATTTCAGTACCTGGATTTAAATCTTGAATATTAAACCTTAAAGTGCAGAGTTCACTCACTGCTTCTGAATCAATAAATGGACCCAACTGGAACTTTAGACAGATTCTCAGTCCTCTGGAGAGTCTTGTAGCCTGAACCCACTCAGAGGAGGCGGCAGAGGCTAATCATTTGAATACTACATACTACAATACACTTCGAACCATCACTGTTCATTTGAAAGATTAGTTAAAGCATTACTTATGTTTGTTTTGTTCACAAGAAAGCACTTCAGTTTCTGTGTAATTATTTATTTCAATGTAATATTTAAGAAAAATCTTTTGCTTTACACTCTGTTATGCATTTTTTGTTGGTAAACTGATAAAAATGTATGAAAAATTTTAATTCTGATGTATTTTTGCCTTATCCTCCACTCCTAAAAAGAATCTGTAGAAGCGCAACAAACTTTGTCAGAGCCGTTTCGCAAAGAATCGGCAACAATTCTCATTTGTAGATACGGAGAACTGGCAGAAACCAGTAAGATTTGTAAATGTAATCATGGGAAAAGGCGGTTCAACTGAGTATTGACTTAGGGAGCGGAGTGTGGGATGAATGCAATTGCATACCACACTTTTTAGACTGTTTTGTGGAAAAAAGGTTCACAAAACAAAATATGTGCACCAGTTTGTGTTGGAACATAAACATTTAAGATATGTTGAGTTTCGATGGAAGGATTTTAAGTTTGGCTGACGGGTTAAACTTTTGCAGAAAGAATGTGTTTGGGAAATTCCTACCTGTTCACCCTCCTCTTGAAAGGTTCCATCTTGGAATGATTTCCACCTTTGATAATCCGCCGTGCCGTGGCGCTGATTATCCATTCAGCGCGTGACCTTCCTCCCGTTCCGTCAGGACTGAACGCCACTCCGTCTGCCCATCAAGCTTTTCAGAATCCGCCTGCAGCCGTTTCTCGGCCTAATCTCCCCGCTCTACCTGTGGATTTTTCATTCAGACGAGTTGTTTTCTAGCTGTTTTACCTTGGTGGCGTCCCTGAGCACATGACAGCTTGTATGCCTGGACACTTAAAAGTAGATTATGGCTTTGTAACGTTATTGCACTGGAGGACGAAGGCCTTCTCGGTCGTTATGCAGTCTGTGCCTTGTCCCACCCGAGAAAAACATCTGATGTTTCTTGTTTTAACGTGATTCATTTTGAAAGTGTTTACATTTCAAGCAGGTAGGTGTATGTGCCAGAATTTTCTGTTGGAGCAAAATTTACTCCTGGTCAGGTCAAAGTGGATAAATCAGAGGTCTGCAACTTTTTAGGTCCCCAAATAACTTTAGACAAAAATAAGAAAGGTCTGAGAAACGTTTTGAAATATAAGGATAAAAACTCTACTAATACAAGGAATTATTTTGTTGTGGTATTTATTTTTGTTACAGGCTATAATGTACTGTAAATAGAGATAATATATATATTTTTTTTGTTTTTCAACGCTCGGAAAATTCTAAGCTGTTTCTAGCAAATTTTTTTGAACTTTTGACTTTTCAAACTCAGCAACTTCCAAGTTTTTTTTCTAGAAAAAAACTATTTTGAAAAGTTCAGCATTTTTTGGTGGACATTTACTTTTCTTGTTTCTATCAAGTACTACCCTAAAATGCTGTTGTACTGCCTGGAAACTACTTGTCCTTTTGGAAAGGGAGGAAAATAAGTATTTGGTCACCGACAAACAAGCAAGATTTCTGGCTGCCACAGACCTGTAACTTCTTTCTTAAGAGGCTCCTCTGTCCTCCACTCATTACCTGTATCAATGGCACCTGTTTGAACTGGTTACCAGTATAAAAGACACCTGCCCACAACCTCAAACAGTCACACTCCAAGTTCCACTATG
>CAEGAE010033941.1:0-23033 GCA_903067095.1 Girardinus metallicus | reverse complement strand
TCTGTGGTAAAATACCAGCATTTATGGCCCCTGAAGCCCCGGGGGCCTGATGGAGCCACTGACTTAATTTGGATTAAACGGAAGTGCAAATAATTGATATTCATTTTAGCTGTTTTTAAGACTAGTTATGGGTTTAAATATCGTTTCACTGGCGATGGTTTCCATAACATATAATTACCCAGTAATATTTTTACATTTCCTGTCAACTTAACATCTTTAATACAAAATACCGGGCTCAGCAAGTTTTCTGGGGGAAACCCTGTTACTGTATTACATTTTAGTACATTTATGTATATATTTTTTTTCACCTGAGGTGTCAGAGACTCAGCCACAGATTTGACTCTAAGATTTCCAGATATACAGAAGAAGGTGGCCTATTTCTTTATTCCCTCTCTCAAGGATTTATTTTCACTGTCATTTCGTCTGTAAAACAAACACAAAACCCCCCCGATGAAAACAGCATGTTTTGATTTTTCACAAGGTGGAAAGGATATTTGTGAAATACGACGTAATGACACGAACCAAATTACAGATAATTTGTGGTTCATCTGCTCCCTGCAGAGCACGCTGAAGGTTGTTGACAACGTGAGTACCGCGGAGGCCGTTTAGTGTCATTTCGGCCATTTCCAGGGAGTATAGTGGAATTGTGCTCTATTATCTGAGCTCAACACTTGTAGAACATGGATATAAATAGTGAGCCTGCTCCGTGACAGATAAAAGTGTAAAGAGTGTCTGTTGCTCCTCTTATGACTTGTAACGGCGAAACACATGGCCGCATTATCATAATCGCAGGTTATTTTGACGTTCACACACACCCTGCTCTTGAGGATTTTCTGCTATAGGCAACAGAAATCATCTGTGTAATTATTCCATCTGCGCGCTCCGTTGATTATCTGAGAGACTGAGGAGGGCTGGGGGGGGGAGGAAGATTAGAGCAGATGACCTGCAGCTGGAAAAAGAGGCGCATGTGTGTTGCTTGTCAATTTAATTAAAAATGCAACATTTAAAACATAGGAAAGAGACTTTTCTCAAATAACCGCTGTAATTTAAGTACATGCCTCCTGCTTTTTGTTTTCTGTATCTGTGCTGTATAAGTTTTGTCCTGTTATTGTTTTTTTTTTTTCTGTATAAATTTTCTAAATAATTAATAAATATAATATTAAAAAAAAAAAAAAAAAATAGAAAAGTGGATTCAAGATGGCGGATTGGCTCCTGAAATGACATGGACCACCCGATCCTGGCATGTCAGGATCACTGGTCAGAACCTTATGCACTCATTATGAAATATCACATTCACTGGGGGCTTATTTAAGGTTTCTTAATGCAGTAAGAAGTAATTGTACAAGAAACAACTCAATCAGGCACAAAAGTTTGGATTTATTGTGAATTTTCCATAATCTATACTTGTGCTTCCAGTTTGTGACATATGTAAATTAAACATTCTCACATATGTACATAGCCCTGATCTATACATCCGTCCTTTGTGTACCCGCTTAACCTGGCAGGTTCTTGGGGGCGGGACTGCAGCCTATCTCAGCATTCATTGGACGAGAAGCGGGTCGCCAGTCCATCAGTTTCCAAATGTGTGCAAAAACTTAGCTGATATTCCTCTAATGTCGAAAAAAACTCGATTTTGCCATCGCTGTGTTTTCATTAAATAAGACACGCAATTTAAAATCGCACGTGATTAAGTTTGTTCGCACGTTAAGTCATTAAAATCATCCTCCCCCTACAGCTTCCTGTCGTCTACTTCGTCTATTTCGCCAGTAGCATCCTGCTGGTTGTTGATCGCATGACGTCACGTGAGGTGACAAAAACGTTTCTGTTGCAGTTTTTTGCAAAATACGCTCATTTCCATGAAATGGAAAAACGACCTCATCTTAAAACTTATCAAAAGAACACTGGACTGATCGGCTTTCTATCTCTCTACTGAAAAATTATTTGCCATGTAGAAATAAAATATCTATCAAAAACAGTGAACTAGACAGCGATGCTATTGATTTGAAGACAATTGGAGTTGATATGAATTAGAAAAAAAAATTACTATAAATTCAGATTTGTGAAGTCGTCTTATCTGAACAAATTACAACATGTCTGTTGTGTGATGCAGCACCGAGAACGGAACAGAATGGTTCGAATATCTATTTTTAAGAGATATTCATGTCCTTGAATAGTGAACGTTCAATTCTCAGTAATGAAATGAAGCAGAGTGAAATCAGTAGACAAATTCAGCTTTATTGACAAGAACATTAGTGTTTATACAAGGCAGGAGCCGGGAGGAAGCTCAAAGTAATGCAACTCATACAAAAAAACTGTCCGTTTTTTTTTTTTGTTTTTTTTTTTCCGGGTCAGGTGGATAATGCCTTTAGGAATTCCTTTAAAGATGGAAGGAATAAAAACATTTTTATTAAAATGGAAAAGCCTCAAGTACAGAGCTTTTTTTTTCTTCTTCTTTAAAATGACTTCATATACAGTACAAAACATGCATCCCATGTTATTTCACAAATAGCAGTCTTACAATGTACAGTGATTGCACAAAATTAAATTAAAAATCATAAAAAAATAAAAATAAACATTACACAAACCGTATAAATCCGTCACAGACGCTACAAGCAAGACACACCTGGCTAGTCCTATTCTCACACAATGAAAAGCAACCATTAATTTATTTATACAACTAAAACTGTTTCGTCCTCTGACTACTGGGCTATTTTCAAAATAGCCTGAGGTAAGCTTTAGCACATGAGCCGTGGCTCAGTCAAGGCTTAAAAAAATATGAAATGACTGATAAAACAAAGGAAATCTCTCTTTTAAAAGGAATTTTGTTTGAGATTTGCTGTAAACAAAGTGCGAAAAGTACTTCTGATCCCTTTAGCCGACCCACTTCCTTTTGATTCAATGGTTCACGTTCGAACTTTGAGTAGTGCAACACAACCGAAATGAATGTCATCAATTACACAGACAAGAAGATAAAAAAAAGAAAGGCATAAAAACCCCAAAAGGCAAAAAAAAAAAAAAAAAACTGGGCTGGACGGGAGATTAACTCAGTGTTCCCGTTTCTGCCGCCGGCCCACGTCAACCTCGTCCAGGCCGCTGGCCGACCGGGACTGCTGCAGCTCTCTGAGCTGGGCGTGGGTCCGGGGCGGCTGCTTCTTCAGCTTCTCCAGGTGAATGTCAATGGGGTCGAGCTCGGGCTCGGAGGCCGGCACGGGCAGGTAGCCGCCGTCCCTGGGCAGGCACAGGCACCAGCCGGCGCCCGCCAGGTCCAGCTCGCTGTACTCGAACTCAGACTTCTTCAGCCTGAAGTCCACCATGTCGGCCGACTCGCTCATGTCCACCAGCAGGTTCCAGAAGACGCAGCTCAGGATGATGCCCAGCAGCTGCGGGTGGCGGTGGGGGCGAGGGGACCCAAACACAAACACTCATCAGCTGTGTTTCCGTTACAAACGTGAGCAAATCTTTGTCTATATTCCGCGAATGTGGAAAAAACACATTTGGCAATTGTGGTGTTTCCTGCCAGTGAACAATCCGTTTAGGAAGCACCATCCGTTGGCTCATTTGCGCTTAAGAAACACTTCCGTGCATTCTTAAAATGTACGCCAACAAAGTGTAACATAAATATTTATGTTACTTAAAATACTGTTTTGTTACAAGGTGACCTATTTTCATAGACAATGTCATCATTTTCTTAATGAATAATTGTCATAACTTGGTTAAAAGACAAGTAGAAAACAGTGTATAGAACATTTGCATGTTATTGTTTACATCCGGAAATTTTGCGCATGTGCGTTTCGCTGGAGGGCCAAAAAGATATTAATTTACATGTGATCCAGAGCCACCCTGCCACAGTGGAACAATCCTGTTAGTTAAATAAAACCTGGAGAGGTGGGTATTATCAATTTAGTGCAGTGAGCCACAGCAAAGGGAAAAATAACGCAGCCAAACAGTTGAAGAACACCTGGACCGTTATTGAGAATAACGCTTCCACATATCAAACTAGCGTCAATAGCTTGCCTCGTTCGGCTCAGCACCTCTCTCTTCACAGTGGACGATGGCCGTCTACAGTGCAGGCAAATGTCCGGTGAGCTTCATAGCGTCGGGGTTGTGATGCAAACATTAACAACCGGGTAAAATTTAAAACCTCAACGGGTGATTTATTCAGTGAATTTAGCAGAATCCAATCTTGTACGAGTCCGCTTCCTATTCTGAAATAATTTGTAAGCACACTCTTCATATAGATTACATGAAATGAGTTTTTAAACGTACTCTTTTTCTCATTGAATTAATCGGGTAAAAGAATGCATCAGTTTGCAGCATCACTCGTCGATGTAAAAGGTACCACTTTGAAGTGAACCCTGCAGTGACTCGTACTCAAAATGTTGAGAAATGTCTCGTCAGGTGAGGACCTGCAGCACTCTGGTAATTAAAAAAAAAAAAAAACATGTATATTTTTTTCAATGTCTGATTATTTCCAAATCAGCTGTGTTTCTACCTGAAGGGAAGACAATTGCAACAAGATGCTGCAAATTATTCCCATCGCTTCACTTAAGAGGAACTACTTATACGTGTGTGCAAAATTAAAAACAGGAGCAAAAAAAATAAACGGCAACTTACCAAATCAACAACCTGAGCTATCCATTTTCAATGCTTTTCGTCTTTTCTTACTTTCTAATAGAAATGTTATTAGTAACAAGCCTAAAATCTTATGTTCCCTGTTGGAAAAATTGTAACAAAATGAGCTGTGTCAAAATAAATGAATTAGGTGAACTAAAAGAGCGGTCACCTATGGAGACTGGTGGACACTTCAAACTAAATCATATTTCAAATCCAAACAATCAGAGAGACATACATCCATTAGAAACTTTCAGAGGAAATAAGGAGGCAGTTTGGTATCCAGGTGCCTCCAAGCCGTTTAGTTTCGGGGGAGTTGCGGCTCTGAGTTTTCAATTACCTGTGGCAGCCCGATGGCGCAGCAGAGGGCGACGGTTATTCCAATGTTGTCACTCATCCAGAGGTTAACTGCATGGATGCAGCCGCGCACATGGATCACCTCCTGCAGGGTTTCACGCTGATGGCCAGAGCGCACAGCGGGAGAAAATAAGAAGACAGCAGAATTTCTAAAGTGAAATTGCAGCCCCTCATCGTCCAGTTAGAAAAAAGCTGAAGTTCTGAAAAACCCAAAGCTGCTGCAGAGATTACAAAGAGCTTCGGTCTAGCTTTGTTTGGGGTGATACATTTGGTGTCTAGGAAGTGCAGAAAACACAATAGCCACAAATTTTAGCGTTTTTTTTTTTACGGACCTTGTGTGATAGAACAAATTATGAAGTGTGAAATATGAGGGTTTTTTTTTTTTTTTTAACGTTTTATTGGCTCTAGAGCACAGGTGTCAGACTCCAGTCCTCGAGGGCCGCTGTCCTGCAGTTTTTAGATGTGCCACAGGTTCAAAACACTGGAATGAAATGGCTTAACTACCTCTTTATTGTGTAGATAAGTTCTCCAGAGCCTTGATAATGGCCTAATTATTCTATTCAGGTGTGGTGCAGCAGAGGCACATCTAAAAGTTGCAGGGCAGTGGCCCCCCAGGACTGGAGTTTGACACCTGTGCTCTAGAGGCTATTAGTTGACAGTGAATTGACAGGAAAGTGGGTAATGAGAGAGGGGGAAAACATGGGGCAAAGGTCACCGGGCTGGGAAGCCAACCTGTGACAGCCACGTCGAGGACTAAGGCCTCCATACGTGGGTTGTACTTTACTCCTGCACCACCACAGCACACCCAGAAATATGAATTTTTTTTTTGTTCTGTTTTAGCAGATAAACGTAGAAAAAGTGTGGTTCCACAAAATGTTCACACCAGTGTTCTTTATTCAAATACACACCAGTTTTCTGAAATAAACTCCAGCTCATTCGAAGCAAGACTCAACCAGCTTGAAATTTCTAGCAACTAAATTTCTTTGCAGAATAGCTCAGGCTCAGCGAAACTGAACGGAGACTCAGACTTGTGGGCTGGATTTAGTTCTGAACTTTGACCTGATGCCACAGTTTTCTCCAGGTTAGGTGAACCTTCAGGAGAATCAAAGGCTCTGTGTCTCGCTGCCCTGATTCAGTAATTCATGCAAAAGGAAGAGCAAATAAACTCATAGGAATTATTGCATATGTTTTCAGTTTTTCTTTTTAAAATATATTTTAATGACTCTTACATAATATTCTAATTTTCTGACACAATGCATTTTGGTAAGCTTTAAAGGGACGGGATGGTGTGTTTTCCTGGCATATAGTTTGATTTTATAGCACAAACAAACAACTGTTATCTTCAGTTGTTATTAAAATGCTGTATGACAAATATGATTTAGAACAAATTTAACTTTGTAATTTAACGTGGTGGAATTGGGCCTCTGTCTCTTTAAAAACTCCTGCTCTTTTTGAAACTGCCTTTGGGAAGTCATCATAACATGGCTCCTCTATTAACCCTTTAACAATGTTTCTACCATGCTGCACTGAGAAGTAGCTCCTATAATGAGTTCAGCAGATGCGCAGTTCCACCAGGTGTTTGCTAATTGCTGCTGGCTAGTCTGAAGGAGCAGGGTGGGGCAGGAGAGCTCAGAGAGATGGAATCTTGGAAACCGCAGCTCCGAGGAGGAGCTGTGTTTTGAAGGCGGGGCTAGGTGCCCCCAGACATTTTGCACAGCTGAATGGTTGCCACGGGAGATAAAAGGATTTGTCAAACATGCATGAAAGAAAGAAGGGAACACTCCAGGAATGTTTTTGATGAGGAAAAAGAAGATAAAATATGTCCTCATACACATACCTGTTCATTCAGAGTGTTGTAGCCACAAAGGGTGTTGATAACTTCTCCCAGCTGTGAAGAGACAGAATATGCAGCAGTTAGACACAAAGTTTGACCTGAGATCACAGTCAAAATGTGGACCACATCTACTGGAAACTCTGGTCAAGATGACTGAAAATATGTTCCTTCTATGAAATAATAAAACTATCAACTGAAAAATGTTGATGAAACTAGCTTTTAACTTGACTAGGAATATTTAGGGAATAAAAAAAAACTAACTGTGACTCAAACTTTTATCCGATAGAAAAGTCCCACAAGAAAAGAAACAAAACAACTAAATATATGAAATAGTCCCGAAATTACACAATTTAAGACCAGTAATTAATATATTAAAGGCCAAGTTACTTTCTTAAATGAATTTAAAATATTTTAGGGCCACAGAGACAATTTTAGATGTTTTTGTTTAAGTTTTGCATACACATGTTTTTGGTGTTTTGGGCGACCAGAAATGATCATTTTTTAAACCGGGTTCCAGAGTGGGTACATTTCACAACTCCAGTTCCATATTGCGGCCATCTAGGCGTGTCTTTTTTTTTTAAACAATGACATCCGTGGCTCCATCCCTCTCTCACAAGAACCAAAAAGGCGGCATTCTGTGTGTTTTGTGTCATTCTCTGGAAGCGTTACAGCACCGCCGACTGGCCTGGCAGACCAACTACAGTGTTTTCACCGCTGCCTGTTCTTGGGATGCACACTTTTTCTTACTCGTTTATGAAAGTCGTCCTATTGGCAAAAGAGAATTGTATACAGTACAAACATTTCTTTTTGTACATTTCTGCTACTGCAATAAAAGAGTGATTTATTTTTAGCCGGAGCGCAGATGTGGACAGCACTGTATGTGACATGTTTCCGTCTTTTAAAAAGCCTCTAACACGCCGACCATTTGGAGCGTAAACCTGACTGCAGCTGTGACAGGTAACAACTGATAACATCAGACAAGTCTTTTTAATCGGCGTAATCTGTCTGTGTGTGGGTGTGTGTGTGCAAAAAGAGAGGACTGCAGGACTCGATCATAATTTATCTGTCCTCAGCTTCCAGGCAATTTATCAGTCCTTAAAGCTCAGGGACCGGAGTGGCTGTGGACCTGTGGAGGGGCCCAGAGGGGGGCTAACATTTTATTTAAAGTGAAAAATCTCTCAAAGGCCACAGAGCTTTAAATAGCAGCATATCTCCTGCAAGCCAGGCAATACGTTTTCATTGTGGAGTCAATTACAGTTCTATTGTGCAGATAACAAGAGCCTCTCCTTCATTTGATAAAAGCACCAGACATTTCTGTCTCGGCCTGGATGCTCTCTGGATGTGTGTCTATCAGCAGGATATGAGATAAGCAAACAAGATGGCTGTGAGTGAGCTGCAGTTTCACGTCAATCTGATAATAGTTGATGAGCATGTGGTATCAATGTTTGGCTATTATCTGGCAGAAACAGGCTCAGCGGTGGTCCTGGTTTTAGCCACGCAGTGATACAAATGAAGTAGGTCTCCTCTTGCTTTAGGGATGCACAACTGCACAAGAAGGACCGAATTCGTCAATTAGCCTGACGAATTCGGTCAAGCTAATTCGTGTTGACCGAATTAGCTTTTGGTCAACACGTGATGCAGCAACAGATACCTTGTGTATGATTTAAACGGAAGCACATCTCAGAACGGAAAAACAAACAGAAAATAAGCAATCGGAAAACTAAAAAAATTTGATCTTATTTAATTTTTTAGGCAGCCTGACCTGATACTGCCGGTCTGATCTAACAAAGATGATCGTGTAAAATGATGACAGAAGATTAACAAATGAGTACAATAAGATGATGAAAAGAGCTAGTGATGCGTTCCAGTTGTATCTGGACTTGGGAATTTCCGACTTACCAGCCAGAAAAATCAACTAGAACGAGGGCTGAACCGATCCACTTTTCCCACTTCTGATACAGATATCTGAGGTTTAGTATCGGTCGATACCGATCTGAAAAGCGGTGCTGAATCGACTCATGTACAGACATAAATGTACTGAATTACTAATGTATTCAATAACTCTGCACCAGTGCAGAACACTGAAATACACCAGCAGCTCCATAAGGTGGTCAAACATGGAAAAACTATTTTAATTTGTTCAGTCAGTGCAATTAGGAGAAGAACAGCCAATGTAAAAGAAATAATAAAAAAAACTGATAGAACAATAGGTTCACTACTTCAGTCAAACATGTAATAAATGAACTGCAACAAATCTTCTTTCAAATGTTTCAGAAAGTGGAATTAAGAATTCTAAATTTAAGGTAAAATAAAGTACGATAAAACAGCATCAGATTGAATAGATCTATGTTTCAAGAACATTGTAATCAATACACGATGTAACATTTTTTCAATATCATAACCAATACAGACAGTAATATCAGATCAGTGCATCTCTAACTGCAACAACCTCCGAAGTTGGATTTCTCGCTGGGAAATTATAATACAGTAACTTCATGCTGTCAGGCTCTGTTTTAGTGACTTCTTTGATTCTGTATATCAGTCAGTCATCATACAATAAAGGACACTTAATCGAAAAAGAAGTTCATCACACTTTGGATCTAAAATGTAGTTAATATACTGCAACATAAACCCAGGTTGCTTTGAATAGCTTTTTCCATTTCACAAATGCAATTATTTGAAAACAGATTTTTGTATTTGCAGTTCATCTTTGTCCAATATTTGAATTAATTTTATTGATCTGAATATTTAGGAGTGCCAAAAAAAAAAAAGGTGTTTTTTTTGTTTGCTCATCAAAATGGGAGCAAACACTTTTCTCAGAACTGTAGACTGGCCAAACCCGTGTGCAGTAAACAGCATCCAGCTGAGTTCTGAGGTCTAACGATACAAACATAAGCGCCTGGGCGATGTTTGGAGCCCCTGATCAGAGGCGTTGGAGCACTCACCTTGCGAACACAGCAAGTGTACGGAACCCCGCAGGCCAGTGGACCAGTACCGTTGCAGAAATGGTACTGATTGACTCCCCAGTCCTTATATTCATCCCCTCCACAACAGGAAAACTAGAAAATGACAGAGATGAGGAACCAGAACAGAAATTCAAGGATTATTATAAAATTCTCTGAAAAAATCTACAAACATCTCAACTCACCTGAGATACTACTGAATAAGATGTCGTTAGTTCTAAAATTTGAACTAATTTTAATAGATTAAAATTTGTTCTAATCGATCGAACTAATAACTTATGCTACATTCTTTTATAATAAATAATAAATTCCATCCATCCATCCATTTTCTGTTCACCCTTGTCCCGTAATGGGGTCGGGAGGTGCTGGTGCCTATCTCAAGCAAACGTTCCGGGTGAGAGGCGGGGTACACCCTGGACAGGTCACCAGTCTGTTGCATAAATAATAAATTATTTATTATAATAAATTATAATTCATTATATAATTTTTATTTATTATAATTAATGATTTTATTAATTATAATAAAATGATAATTTTATTATAATTAATTAAATGGTTTATTAACATTCAATGTGGTGTAGTTTGACCGCCATCCAACAGAGGACGCTGCTGGCAATCTTTAAGCAGAGTCAGACACAGATTTAAAAATGGCGGACTGTCCCAGAACAGCAGGACGGTCCAAAGTCCAATGTGGGAGGAAAAATGCATTTTCTCTGTTGAAGTAAGAACACTGGACAAGCTCCTCGAGTTTCACCTTAATAGCGCTCATTCAGTTATGCTGGGTGGTGAAGCTGCGTCAACTTTTCACCCAAAACTAATTATTGATGTGATACGAGGGCGATAAAGTCTGCGCTCCTCCTCACTGACAGTACTATGTATAAACATCTCTGTTCATAGAGTATTTAGTGTTTCACATATTTTCTTTTTTTTTTTACTTTTTTTTTTGATATGGTGTATAGATATGTCTTAGTTTAATGTGCGAAATCAACGACTATCTGTTCATTCAGTCAGTATTTAATATAGCTGACTTTTTTTTTTTAATGTTGCCCTTCCTGTTTTGGAAAGACCATCAGCCCCTTCTCTCCTCTGAGAAAACTCAGGTTTCTAAGAAAATGTCCGCTCTTTAATTAATCGTTAGTCAGTCGATAAGATCAATCCACTTTGCATTAACTTTTTAATCAATAACTTTCACCCCCCATAAATTGTTCCTGCTTTCAAGCATAAAAATATGACGTGGCCAGTTAAGATCAGCACTAGTAATGCCTGTGTAATAAGTAACAGACTGTAATGTATTCCATTAGGATTTCATGTGATATCAACATGAAGAAGAGTTTATCTACACAGGCCACCAAATACAAACCAGGAAGCTTACACACTGAATAAAGAAAAAAAAAACAAAAAAAAAAAAACAACACATACAGCCTTTTCCCAAATCAGACCAAATTTCTCTTGTTTTACATCAGTTAGAAATACCTAAATTGTTTCTATATCCTAAAGGCCACAATAATGAGAGAAAGAATATGTCAAGATGTTTTTTTTATTATTATTGTAAATAGCAACTATTTGCTATTTAAGCATGCTAAATTTGGTAACTCGCTAAATTTTAAGTGCCATGTACTTAAATAAACCATTAGAATGCAACTGGCCTTAATGGCCAGATATATCTCTGGGCATTAAGTTGAGAGATTTCATTGAAGAATTTTCAATTCTTATGAGTGAAAACAACATTTAATTCCTCTTTGGGAGCAATAAAGTATTTTTGAATTTGAATCAAATTGAATTTGAATAAAAACAAAGACTGTTTAAAAAAATAAAATAAAAAGAGGAAAATGGTGACTGTCGTAAAAAAAAATTGCAATCTTCTCAAAACTCAGCAGCTGTATTACAACTGCATCTGGTTAGGAAAATGTAAAAAAAACTTAAAGACACATAAAGCACTAAAACACATTTAGTGTGATTTAAAATGATTTATTAATTAATATTCAATGTTTTTTCCAAAAACAGCCAGGCTGTCTTTAACAGAAACAGGGGAAAAAAACCCTTTTAGTTGCAGAACCACATCTTAACCCGTAGAAGTGACTTTAACATGAATCCAGACGGCCGTCCTGTTTGGCTTTCTGTGCTCGTAGAGCCCCATCCACCAGCTGCTCCAGCCTCTGCCTACCTCTGGGCTGCAGGAGCTGATTAGACACTTGTCCCCGTCCTCTCTGCCAGAGACAGTCTCCCCACTCTTCCATTGAGAAATTGCCATTCAAAGTGACAACAGGTTCTGTGCAGCTGTCTCCCCTCCCAGTTAAACATGACAAAGTGCCACACTTCTGCTGTGAGCCTCTACCTTTCAGTGACAAATCCACACTGGGCTCTCTCCAACCCTGCAGACAGAGCAGCACTGGGGGATGAAATGGAGGAAGGGAGGAATAATGGCACTCCCACAGAGGCGCTCTGTTTGTTCTAATCCATAGCTCTATGCCATTACAACAGGATGATGTCACAATATCAGGACCAGTGGGCTGTGTGCACATGCAACAAGCCTTTAAAGCCTCTGGGTGATATTCTGATCAATAGTTTGCCCTGTTGGTAATAAAAATGTTTCCTTCATGCAGTCCCACGCACTGATGTCGGCCCCCCTCAAATTAGCTGTCTGCTGTGAAAAGTTTCTCAGAAATTCTCTGAATTGTGGCTTAAAAGCAAACACTCCTGATGTGATGAACTGAAAATAAAACCAAAAGTGTTTGGCTTTAAAAATAAAGCCAAATACGTTTGGCTTTATTTTCAGCAGTACAATAACTTTTAAAGGAGCAGTATTATGTATTTTCCAGGCACATAATGCCATCTTATAGTACAATCAAGTAACTATGTTACCTTCAATTGTTATAAAAATGCCATGTGTAATTTTTGTTAAATTACAAATTTGACTTTGTAATTTAACACCTTAAAATTGGGCCTGTCTCTTTAAAAACTCCTGCTCTTTCTGAAACTCCGCCTTCAGGAAGTCATCAGAACGTGGCTCCTCTATTAACCCTTTAACTGCGTTTTTACCAGCGTTGAACAGAGAAGTAGCTCCTATAATGAACTCAGCTAATTGCTGCTGGCTAGTCTGAAGGAGCAGAAAGACGGAGTGGCTCCTCCAAGGAGGATCTCCATCCTCGTAGGCGGAGCTATGTCCACCCAGGCGCTTTGCTAATTAAGATTAAAGGAGAGCTGCAGCTAAGAACACAGCTTCTCTTTCAAAGTGAATATTATGGTAAAGGATCAGAAAGATTTGTTGTAATATTTGGTTATTACAGGAAACCAAAAATGATTAAATTAACAAAAAACTTCTGTGATTTTCAAAAATTTGTGGTGCAAAATTAATCTGCGCAACTACCTTAGGGTGTAGGTGACATGAAATCACAAACCAATAAGTCTTGTGTAACTTATAAAGACAAACTTATGTCCCAACTGTTGACAGAAGTGAAGCCAAGTACGATCCTACCTTTTGCTGGACATAGTCCAAGATGTTTTTGAAGTCCAGATCGTCGTAGTAGTGTTTAATTCCTTCCCGTATGGTGCTCTGAAACAACGCAACTGTCTGCACAGAACACAAGCAGAAACACACAGATGGTGGTGAGGAGGAAAATCAACAAAGCAGCCCTGACTGACCTGCCTGCAAGCAATCAAATAGCTGGATAAAACATCAAGAGCCATACACGATATGAAACAACTTTTACCTTCTTTTCAAAGATGAGAGCCATGGCGAGTGTCATCGCCTGGAGGAGCAGCAGCACACACAGAACACAGAGGAACTGTGGAGGGAAAAGGGACATTTAGCAGATTAAAAGTGTTTTTTTGGGGGTTTTTTTTAGCTTAAGAAAAGTTTAGACTGATGAACGTAGAGTGATTTACAGACTTCTTAAAGTAGTGATCTGCTACAAAAAGAGATGGATTAAAGAGTTTTGAGCTGGGACTGAATCCAGGCTCCCTTTGACGTTTTTCCACCCGTTTCTGGTTTTCTTTCTGGGGATCAAAATTAATCCAAATTGTTTCGTGCAGACTCTGGGTCAATTTAAGAATTCATTGTTGTTGACTCAATAATCACACTACTGTTGTTAGCATAAACACTCTAATGGCCGCCATTAACATAGTTAACAACACGCGCTCCTCCTTTCATTCTGCTGTGCTATTAAGGTGAAACTCATTCAACACATTTGCAGTACAACTTTACAATTGTATCTGTAAAAACCATGAAAGTAAATAAGAAATGCTGCAGGTTGCTTGATAGAGGTAGTGGTTTTCCCACAAAGAATGACAAAATAATTATTTGTTGGAGAAGATCATAATTTATGCGTCAAAGCATCTGTTCCTTCCCCTATCTGACTGAAAACTGAACCAGAATACCTGATGGTGCATCCTTAAAAATCAAAAAATTTATGTTTTCTCATTGTGTATTAATAATTCTAACCAATAACAGAGGCTTGAGTCTTTGAAAAAAGAAATAAGAATGGTAGAAAAAAAACCTTCTTGAGATAAAAACAGTAATTATTCATGGACTGTTGTTTGAGTCAAACACAATAATAGACATTGTTTTTTTTCTTTTTAATTGTTGCTATGTCATTGGTTTATTGACTTTCTAATCTTGTCCTCAAAAACACACAGACATCACTGACTTCTCTGTTTCTAACTTCATTTTGCACTTTATTACTGATTATTTAGCTATAGCTAATTACATGGTTGCATAGCAACCACAATAATGCAGCCCTACTCCTTTTGAGATTTTGCTCTGCTACTGACAAAACCACCAGCTGTGTCTTTGCATGCAGGGAGGAAAAAGGCCATCAAACTGTTTGGTGGTATTAATGTTTTAAGATCCGAACTGTTGTGCACTCTGCGAATTATATTTCTTAGATGTAATATTTGTGGTAATTTACGTAATTAGACACAAATATGCTAAACTGAACACGTGTGTTTGCTTTGACTTTGAACAGATGACCTAATCAGAATCAAAGTGTAAAGTTTCAGTCACAGAACACAAATCAAAAAGATCCAAGCAGTTTAATCAAAGAGACGCATCAGGTACCGTTTAATTTCACTATTTAAAACACAACCAAAGAAATCAAGGCGTTGTCGAAAGCAGCTAGCTCGGCAGACATTCGTCCGGCGTCCCTACCATGTGCAGCAGGGTCTTATTGTCCCTGAGGGATCCGACCATTCCCACCACGGACACGGTGAACATCACCAGGCCCAGCAGGATGAGCACCACGGCGGGAGCCAGGAAGAGACCCTCCAGGGTCCGATTCTTCTGCCTCTCCACTTCCGCATACACTCCCACACACAACACACACAGGCCCATGAGCTGTGGAGAGAAGAGAGGCGTTTCGTGACACGGAGACCTGAGGTCGAGTTTGGAACGGCAGCCAAGCCAGATATTTACATACACTGGACTTCACTGAGCCAGGCAGAACTCCAGAAAAAAAGGCTGGGATTATATCCACAGCATTTCAATCAGAGTGGTAGCTTCTAAGCCAGCCTGAAGCAAAAGTTCTCAAAGCCGCATCACTGAAACTAAAAGTGGGTATGTGATTTCCATCAACAATAAGTTTACACCTAGAGAACATTTTTATGCCTTCCTGGGGAATTTTGCACTTAAACATGAATGCAATTTATGAAACCTCTATTACCATTTGCAACAACACAAATACAAGCAACTAAAATGAAATGTTAGCCTTTATTACATACATAACTAAACATATAAATCGATAGGAAATTGTATTTATTAACCTTAAATGAATGATTATTCTGTCGTATATGAACAACTGCCAGCTCAGCTGCTGCATGGTGTGAGAAACCAACTTAGGTCATGTTCAAATTGAATCACTAGCACCACTTTCATTTGGTTAATGGAAAGTGCTACAATACATGAAGTATGAAGTAGCCGACTTTGCTTTCTGTTGCTTTTGATTTTCATTTGGACACAGAGGCAATCTACTCCAACTCCATTTACAGCTGAGAACCCCGTACAAAACCTCGTTAAGTAATCCAGGCTGGCTTCCCACATCCCGTATCAGCACTAATCTTCCTTTTAGCTACAACATCTTTATGTCTCCCTTAAGATCAGTCTACTGATGGCAGAAAAGTGACACAGCAAAGATCTGATCAATGTAAACTTTTCAAACCACGCTTTAATTCTCTGAATGTACAATCGTCAGTCAGAGAAAGCAAACACAGTGTGGGTCAATCTCACCGGACACCTGCCGCTTTCCTTCTGTCATTAGAATCAGACTTTACAGTCATTAGCTACACCCAACACTCCCACAGCGACGATAGCTCTAATTAAGTCTACATGGCTAGCTTGGGGCCAAAGGAGCCTTTGTCGGCAGAGGAAGTCCACAGCGGCCTAAATCACAGCAGCAGAAAGGAGAGCCAGAGGAAGAGACAAATCACATTAGAGGCATTCTGGAGCGCTAACAGGATCGAGCTACGAATGGTTTACAACCGCATTCAACACAAAGTTCCAGGACAGATGTTTCCGTAGAAAACAGAGGAGGATTAAAGTGGAGATGCTCCGATCTGATCTGATATCCAAAATAACTCTGGATCTGCTATTGGTGACAATGTGCCAGATTTATTCAGACTAATTATCCGCTTTGTTTTCTGAATGAATGGCACTTCTGGATCGGCTGCTTTGCAAACGCCAGCCAATAGCATGTCAATAGAATGAGCTACATTTTCATTTGAATATTTTACATATTTTCTACAAAAAAAAAAAAAAATCCAAAGTTTGAGAGAGTTCCTGATTTCAAATTGCTCAAGTTCTACTTCATGCGCTCCCTACAGTTTGAGGTTTTTGTAACAGGATACCACAGATAATTCTGGTATAAGAGGAGTTTCTGAACGAAGAATAGAGCTAACTAATACTGGCCCCCCTCTCCCGCTTGTTTCTGCACACAGCCAGTTAGCTTGAAGAAGATCCAATTCCAAAGAAAGACAAATTTGGCCATCTCACATTTCTGACCACAAAGCGGGCAAATGTCGGCTTGTTGCACTTTTCTTTTCCCTTAATAGACAAAGAACCACATGGCAAAAATAGTCATCAGTACAACTGCAAACTTTTTAAAAGCAGCACATTTAGCAACTTTTTTTTGGTAATTTGCCCCTCTATTTAAATTTTTTCTACATTTTTATGTATTCCCAAAAATTGAAGGCTATAAATAATAGAGCTGTAACAACTCATTTTGTTACATTATATTTGTTACAGAAGTCAGACTTTGCTGAAATATATTTTTGCTGACATTAAGCTAAATATATTAAAAGGTCCTAACGCCGTAATGACAAGAATAACAATCTCTGAGGAAGAAAACAGCAGCAGGGTTCCTGTATTTTGCTTCTGTACTTCACACTTGCTCGTGTTTTGTGTCGGAAGAATCAATTCCATTATCATTCCATCCCTTTAAGAGCATCCAACGCCCTGCACCACCGTGCTGTTTGTTGGCTACTGACTGATGGCTTTGTATTGTCTAAGAGACAAATGGAACCGTGAATATGACGGCAAACTATGTTAAAACACTGTCCATCTCTTGGCTCAACGTAAACGTATTACACTATAAAATGTTACGGTGTTTTGAATATTTTCCACCGGTATGAATCATTCATCTGTTAGCTTGTATCCACAGAGCTCCAAGACATCACAATAACATATACCGTTTATCATTTACCAAACTGCATTTATTATAAAAGCGGTATGTGTGCGATTCAACAAAGGGACAACGATTTTAATGAAATATCAGAAAAGCCCAGCTGCATGTAATGCTTTAAAGGTAGAAGTGCTCTGTGGTTAAGGGCGAGTTACTGATTTCGATTGAAATTACTATCAGAAAGGCCATAAATGTATTTGTAGTATATGCCGAATTGTTGGGAGGATAGCATACATTTAAAATCTATATGAGTTTATATTTTCTTAAACATCTATGGGCCTGGAGTAAGCGGTCCATTTAAAAATAAGTGTTATGTAAATGAAGACTGGAAAGATGCTTCGAAAGTTTATCTCTAGCTCGGCATTTAGACTCAAATAAACTCCAAGCGGATACAGACATAATAAAATGCATCTCGCACTTACCGAGAAAAGCATTGAGTAGACATTTAGTGTGAACTTGATGAAATAGTAGAAGTGGTTGCTTTTTCTCACTTCTGAGTAGGACGGCATGGCTGCTTGCTGTTATCAAGCTAGCTACCAGGCAGGCTAACGCTCCTTCGTGTAGCTCGTTTAATGTAAATATATGTATGATATATTAATGAAATATAAAATACTCCCTTTGAGACATGAGAAACAGTTAACAGAAGTAACTGGATATTAAATATGCAGGAGCTATCATTTCTCAAACAGGTGCTGATGTAAAGCCGCCGAGACGAAACCACTTCCGTGCGGCTAGCCGCCCCACGCTTTGTTTTGACTCCATTCTTAAAGGAGCAGTCACACCAATTCACCAGCTTCACAAGTAGAGTAAACATCAAATTTGTGTTTCATTTAAACTTTTTTTTACATGCTGAATCTACGCATACGAGCACATCCTATATATATTGTGTTTATTGTAAATGACGACCTAAAGCCACATGGCAGTGTAAACCAGGTGCTAACACCAAAAGTGGACTTCTTAAAACAACTCCAATCTCAAAAACGTGATGAAGCCTCGTGTAAATGCAGTTATTTACAGAAAATCCCAATAATAACCTTATAGGAAACTGATGTTGAAGGCAGTGCCCCAAAAATAATCTCTGTTAGTAATGCATACTTGCAAAGTGTTTTGGTAAGAATATAAATAGAGAGCAGTGTAATTAGCAAACATTTTGTCCCTGTGCCATGAGATTATTCAAACTGCCTTACTCCTATGTTATGGTCAGCACACACCTAATCCCAGCTCTTGCTTCAAATTGCATCATTGGTTGCTTTGACTCATTTGTTGCCATCCTGATGGCAATAATGATGTGTTCACAAATGGGATTAAACACATGCAAAGCTGCCTAGATCAGCTTTGCATAGGTGGCCATCCTTTTTAAAGAATGGCCACCTATAGAAGAGGGTTTGCTTGCTGAGTCCTTTTATGCTCTAGATTCAGCTCCGCTGTGTCTGTGTCTGAACGTAGATCACAGTCATCAGTTTATATTTAATCTCCTTGTATTATTTACACTGTGTGCAAGCATCAGCAATAATCTGTTTTCCACCACTGATGGAAAGCAGATCAATAAATGTAAAGAGTGCTTTTCTCAGAACGAGGTCTTCCAGGTTTTCAATATTTAAGTTAGGTTTTCTGTTGACTCTTAATAGAGAAATTCATGCGAAGCTCCTTATAAGGAAATGAAAATGTCAGAAGTAATACTTAAACGCTTAAGTGTCTGCAATTGCTTTGGGGTTATTGGTCTGTCTGAGAACCAGTCTCCAGGGTCAGAATTAAGATTCAGTTCAGAACTTTTTACCCATTTGGATTCAGTTAAGTCATCTGAATCCAGGTGATTCTCTGGCAGCCTGCCGGTTTCCCTGGACTGGGATGTGCCTGCACGCGCGCACACACACACACACATACCCACACACGCCCACACAAATACACAACCACGCACAGAGCTGCAGCTTTCTGTGGAGACCACAACCTGTGAAGGACGTGCACATGTATTTTTCAATGATCAGATTTTTCTTTCACAACTATATTTGGAATAAACATCAGTGGAGTAGCTGGATACGCTTATTGAACTTACATGCACCGAAAGTATTCACGCCCCTCTTATGTTTTTTACATTTTGTTACGTTACTTCCAAAAATGTTTATGCATTTTATGGCCATTCATCATTGTAGCATAGCTCAAGCTCAGTCTGACTGGATGGAGAGTGTCTGTGAATATCAAATTTGAAGATTTCCTCAGGTTCTGAATTGGATTTATAATCTGATATACCTATAGGTATAGAAATAAATCAAAAATAATATTACAAATCATTCACAGAAGACATAAGCTAACCATGAAAAAATTTGTTTTTTGGAGGAAATTTCCCAGCACCTGCTAACCTGAGAGTACGTTGCAAAATTCCAGTTTTAAGATAAACGGTTCTAATAGAAAACCTACCACATTATGAAAACTCATATTTCACAACATAATCCAAAATAACCAGAATTTATTCATTTATTTTTTTTTAAAAGCATTGTGGGAATCAAAAGCAGCAATCTTACAGCAGTAATTTGGCAGTTTGAAATTGCCTTGCTTGTTATGTTAGAGAAACCAATCATTCTGTTGACAAATCTTAAGACTCCCCTTTTCATGTATTTGTGGATATAATTATGCAACATTATGTACCCAGACACAATGGGTGTATTTTTTCATAGTATGATTGAGGTCATACGAAAAGGTCACGTTAATGGAGCTTCTTGGAGGGCTGAACCAGCTGCTGTTTGGGAGTAGGCAGCCTTCTGCTGCAGCGTCAAGTTGTCTGCTTATCTCGGCAATAAAAGCGTTTACCAGAAGGAACAGGAAGCATTTTAATACTAATCCAGTGATGTAAGGTAGTTCTATTTATGTTGCTTTGTACAAGTGTGGTGACGTTATCACTGAGAAGTACATGTACTGGCATGTGCTGTACTGATCCCCCCATAGAGATACCGTACAAATGTACATGCAGTGTAACAGAAGGTTGCCGGTTCCATCTGATGATATCTGTCCGAGTTTTTCAACTCTGGACAAACAGGTCCAGAGTTGATGGACCTGTTCGTCAATCCAAGAGTTTTTCACAGCTGCTTGATAATTACAGCCCATCGCAAAAGCGTTTATACCTCTAAAACTTCTTCACATGTTGCCTACGTATTTCACATGAGTCAAACACAAGCTAAATCTGGCCTGCCATAGATATTTATGTGGTCCTCAAGACTCCAGAGCGCCACTGAAGTAGAACTTCAAGATCAAATTGGCTTTCATCTGCATAGCGCCAAATTACGTCAATTTGAAAGGATGGTGATATTATTTGATTGTAAAGGAGCAGTACTATGTAAAATCAGCTTTTTGGAGCTTTGCATCACATTATGATGTTATTCCCTCATCAAAAACATCCATGGAGTGTTGCGTTGATTCTTTGGTGCATGTTTGAGAAATCCTTTAATCTCCCGTGGCAACCATTCAAGTTGTGGAAAAAGCCTGGTTGTACCTAGCTCCGCCTTTGAAGCAAAGCTCCTCCTCCTTGCTGTTTCCAAGCTTCCATCTCATAGAGCGCCTCACCCCCCCGGCTGCACATCACTCAGCTCCTTCAGACTAGCTAGCAGTGCAGCGCTGGAAAAACGTTAAAGGGTTAATACAGGAGCCATGTTGTGATGACTTCCTGAAGGAGGAGTTTCAGAAAGAGCAGGAGTTTGTGAAGAAGAGACAGAGGCCCAATTGAATGACCCTCCTTTGAGACTTTTATTATTTTTCATAATTATGCTTTACTTTGTGTTGGTTGATGCTTTTTCAAGAAGATACTGTGTATTTGTACCAATCTTGTTAGCTGACTGACAGTACGGTGGTAATAAACAGACAGCGAACAGAGGGACTGTCGCACATTAAGGAAGGGCAAGCAGATGACATTTGACATTTTGAATTGACTAAAAGGAAATGCATGTCAGTCTACTTTACTTTGCATGTGCATTTTAGTGTAAAGCCCATGAATAATACTTTTTCATTCTTTGCTGTACTTTTTTCTCTCCATGCCTCCCATTGGTCCGTTTTCTCTTTGATCCATCACTCTTTTTTCTGCTGTCATTCATAACCAGGCCTCCCTCAGCAGTTGATAGATAGTTTTTAAATAACTTTGGAAATAGCCTTCTGTCACGATGTGTAGGTGTGGTGGTGAGGGAGAACGCAGGCAGACCCAGGTTGAAGATGGAAATGAAGGTTTAATGTAGAATAATTGCTCAAACAGTCCACAATGAGCAGGCAGCACAGTGATACGAACTAACGTTAACCACTGGTAGCAACTGTTCTTAAAGGACTAGACAGTGCGACTGTGACGACAAACGACATAAGACGCTTGACATTTGACTAGACATTCGACTATGACCCGACAAGGACAACAGGTGGGCTAACATACACAGGGAGGTAATCAAGGGAATGAGACACACCTGGGCAACAATCAAGGCGCAGACAGGACAACACAGACTCACAGGAACAGATCTAAACAAACACAGAAAAACTCAAATCCTTACAGTAGCCCCCCCCCTTCAACAATGAACATAATAACAATGTACTTGACAAAAAAATACATGTATAAATTCATCAACCCAGAGTAAAAGTTTTCATAATACAGAAACACAGCTGGATTTTATTAATTAAGTTCAGCTGAAGCCACATGCAAAACTTGAGTCCAATTCAAATTACATTCCCACTAGCAAAAAGAAGTTCTATATTAGAAAATATGCTGGGATTTTAGACTCCCTAGGGAGTCTAAAATCCCAGCATATATATATATTTTTTTACGGTTGTCTATAGGGCCTAAAGAGAACCGTAACAAACTCTGAACTTGAAACTTGTTGAAAAACTGTCGATAGAAATGCGAAAACTAAAGAGTGTGGATTTCAAAGTAAGAAAACTGTCCCAAACGTACAGCCAAGGTATCAGAGAGAGAAAGTAAAACTAAAACTCTTTGGAAAGAACTGAAGATCAGAGAGAACAGAGAGAACCCTTTGAACCTTTGAGATTTCACAACAGTTTGTGTGGGAAAAAATGGGTCAAAAGTCCACCTGACAATACATGAGACGAGTTTATAGATTCAGGAGACACCTTGAAGATTCTATTACAAAGTGAGGCTTTTCCACAAAGTATCGAGTACAGGTGTTTTGGTGCCTTCAATGCTTATTCCCTTTGCCATTCCATTTTTCCCTCATGGATAGATTTGCTTTGATTTATTTGCATGTGTTTATTACCTAGGTTGTGAAGTCTGTAGTCAATGCAAGGTTTGTATGGGCATTTGAAATCCTTGAAAAGTGACTGTATAAAGTCCTTGATATTAAACTGCACAGTTAAATCTCACAGAGCAGCCCTCCCGCGCGTTTCCCCGACTCAGCTCCTTAAGACTAGCCAGCAGCAATTAGCAAACACCTGGTGGAGCTCATTATAGGAGCTATGTCTCTGTGAAACATTGGTAAAGACGTTGCTAAAGGGTGAATAGAGCAATGTTATGTGATGACATGCTGAGGGCGGAGTGTTGGAAAGAGCAGGGCCAATTCAATGTGTTAAATTGCAAAGTTAAATTTCTTTACAGACATTCTACATCATACTTGAGATATA
>CAEGAE010033936.1:0-63251 GCA_903067095.1 Girardinus metallicus | reverse complement strand
CTCCAGGCATCGCTGCCGTCATTTTAAGATGCTTATTGGTCCCCAGGAAAAAGACAAAAACCCGGACATTATCATGACTCAATAAAATCCTCCCAGGACGAACTTGAAAACTGGACATTATGCTGCTAACACTTAGCTTTCGTCAACAACTCAGGCGGAAGTGAGAACGCAAATAAAGTCCCGGCCAGAACACGGTGCGCAAAATAATAACGCATAATATAACGAGGCTTTGAGGCAGATCAGTTTTTCTCGAGGAATTTTAATCGAGGTACTGGAATCACTCGAGGAATCGTTTCAGCCCTAGTAAATCACATGTTCATGCAATTCTTGTTTTTATTCTTCTGCCTTTTCTGTAAGTGTATAATTTACCTTTCAACCTATGAAAAGGTCACACAAAATGCAGTTAAATAGTTAAATCTGTAGAGAAGAATTTAGACGTGAGATGGGTTTTAAAGCATATTTTCCCCTTTCATCAGTAGAGCAGTCAGACAGCTGTGTGAGGAACACTGTGGCCTCTGCAGATTGTCTGTTTAGTTTCTTGTGCTGAAACTGCTCCTCCTCCTCTGGCAGATCAATGGCACCGTTACAGAGAACCTCTCGCTGATAGATGCCAAGAAGCTGATCGAGAGGTCGAAGGGCAAGCTGAAGATGGTGGTGCAGAGAGATGAAAGAGCCACGCTGCTCAACATTCCCGACCTTGACGATAGCATCCCGTCAGCCAATAACTCAGACAGAGATGGTGAGACAACAGCCATGTAGCACCGCCTCGTTAGACGCAGCTGGTGAAGGGTTTTATGACCTTTACTAGCAGTTCCACAAGCTGAAACATTTTAAGCTCTGTGTAAAATAAGTGAAATGATTGTTTGCTTAAAACTAATATATGATCAATCCTGCATGGAAAGACATTTCAGAGATCCATTCGCTGACATCGGACCATTCCAACCGATCCCATGGGATAGGTCAATCGCACTCACCTGACAGGCCGGAGACCGCAGACCTCCTCCGTCAATCCCCTCGGCAGATAAGCAACGGCA
Source organism: Girardinus metallicus (assembly GCA_903067095.1). Taxonomy (NCBI): domain Eukaryota; kingdom Metazoa; phylum Chordata; class Actinopteri; order Cyprinodontiformes; family Poeciliidae; genus Girardinus; species Girardinus metallicus. Next base: position 62,217 of record CAEGAE010033936.1, on the reverse strand, counting down.
GGTAAGCGAGGCTCACACATGCCTGCAGATATGGTGAAGGGACATATCTGCAGGATTAGGAGTGTTCACACCTAATCCATACATCATGTCCACACCCACAGGTGAGGGGGTGCTGAGTAAGCACCTTGCAGCTGTAATTCATTAATCAATATGTTGAGACGTAACATGCATAAACCATCGCACTCCCAGTGGAGCCATCAGTGGCTTCCAGTAACGCCTTTCTGTGGGACAGAAGAGAGCAGAAATCAATCCAGCTGCTGTTGGACTGCAGGCTTGTCTGCTAAACTCCTCAGCTTAGTGCTTTTACTGTTTCTGTGTTTATTTCCAGTGATTATCATTTCATCAACACATTTTGATATAAGTCTATCTTCTTTCATTCTGTCCACTCAGTACAGAAAGAAAGTTTCTCTTGAGTTATCATCTTTTTGAGCGTGGGGCCAGTTAAACCCCTGAAACACAGACTGCAGAATATAGTTGGTAGAAAACTGTTTCAAAATGCAGTTTAAATGTACCACATGGTTTATAATCAGCCTGATAAATGAGGATGTGGGAATGTAACAGACCCATGCTCATTATGTCATCAGTTGCTATCAGGAAATATGGGATGTTACTGATTTCTCTGAAGTGAACAAACATTTTGACTTTGTGGGTCACGCAGGAAAGGTTCTGAGGTCAGGAGTTGAGCCTCTATAAGTGGGGCATCAATACGCCACGTGTTTTTTAGATGTCGTTTTTTTTTTGTTTTGTTTTGTTTTTTTTTTAAACTATGACCTATATGCAAATCTTACATGCAAAAAACTATTCTTAGATTACCAGAGATCTGTACTAGAAAACAAGTTGTTTATACTCATTTTTGCATATTGGTCTTTGCCAACAAGATTTTATTGAGAGGTACAAGAACATTGGAAACTATTCAAGTCAGCTGAATTTCGTCCTCCTTGAACTGAATTAAGGTCAAAGAATTACCTCCATTTTATAAGCTGTTTAGCGTAATGAATCTCAAGTCACTTGAATTAACAAAAGTAGCAAACTGCTATCATAAATTAGCTGGAAATATTTGTCAGCCTGATAACAGCCGAGACAAAGCAGGAAATTTTCTAATCCTTACATAGCATCGTGGAAATTTGTAAACTTAAGTAATAAAATAAAGACCTAAAGACAATTTTAAATGTGTTTGGATTAAAATTGTACGCAATAATGTTGAGGCTTCTAAGAAAAATTGTTAAAATATTTAATGAAACTCTTAAGTGAAAAAAGAAATGTTTGTTTTTAATCAGTCTTTCTTCATGCCTTTAAGTAAGTTAGATCGGTCTTGTCCTTCACTAGTCAAGAAACGGCTGCAGGACAATTGCAACAGTGGCATCAATAATAGTCAAATCAATAATTAAAAACTTGGATAAGGACCGAAGTTTTTTCCTGCCACCTTGTGCAGTGGAAAAAGATTGTAAGCTCACTGTAAGGGAAAAATGTCCTCATGTCACCAGGTCTCCATAAAAACAATTTCTTTTTCAGTCTTCGGGCAGATCTTTACCAACGGTGGAAATAAATGCAAACGGTGCTGGATTCTGTAATGGAAGTGCATCCCTTTGTGTTTTACTGCCCTTAAATAATGGAGGGACATAAAAACAACTTAAATAAATTTGAACTTTTTTACTCAATTTTCTTTTGTACGTGCTTTTAAATCACGTAGAAACATGACCTTGTTTTTTTTGTCCAATTTTAGTGTTTTCCTAATTATAATATGGATATGAATATAAATAAATGGATGCATGCTGATTGAAAAAACCAGCAGGGACAAACTGTTATAGCTCAGTGATTTTAATGAAGAAAAAGAATTAATGCTAGCTCCAGCTCTGTCTTTATGGTTACATTTTAGGACTTACTATTTATTGCTTCTCTAAGAGGATACGTTTGTGTTGCATTTGTCCTTTGCAATGTGAGTTCATATCTGGACAATATTGCATATATAAAAGCTGCATCACTTTTCATTTTAATGCATCCCGTTGAAGCTGAAGTTGTCTGTTTTTGAGCCTGTGATCCGGCTTGCCAGTACAGGCATAAACACACAAAATACGCACACTTACACACTGAAACATCTGCTGCTGTAGCAAGATGTCAGATCAGTACGTTGCTGCTTGTTAAACTGGCTTTTTAGCTGCTAGTCCGTTATGTCATTTTGAGTAGATTAACCTTCAGTGCAGCCATTTTAGTCGTGCTATGTTGTAGTTTTAATGTAAAATAAGGACACTGCTGCTCAGATTGAGAATGGAGAATTCATGTCCATTTATTTTGAGCTTTTTGCACAGCATGATCTTGACCATTTCCATGAACAAACTTTTGTAATTTGATGCCAACTTTTGAGTTTTTTGGGGGATTTTTTGTTCCTATTTGGTGACAATAATATTTTGCTGTCACTAGAAAGATTGAAAGGAATGCTGTCGCTATTTCCCTGTTAAGGGGAGGGGTTGAAAGAATTTGACATACTTCCCACAGTGCTTTGCCCCATCCCGGGTGGTTGGACAAATCTGATTGGCTGGAAGGCTTTGGGGAATTCTTTTCACCAAGATGGAAAACTGCTCCTGTTTTTTCTTGAATATGTCATTAAAAACGTTCTCATCAAGTTTTTATCAGTGAGTTTTTGTGCTTCCTGTGTTGCTTTTAAAAGAAATTAGGATCAAAATTTTCTGTAAGGCATCATGGTTCAACTTAAAGATGCACATGTGTAAGTAGCATTTTATTGTGTAGTTTTTATCGTTATCATCTTGCTAATGTCCCTCTTTATGTTTGGGAAGGCTGTTTGGTTCGTGTCACTTGTGCATGGACCTGGGTTTACACTCATTCATCTTTTTTATAGTTTTTCCATCTTGTTTGATCTGTTCTGGATGTACCAATGCTACGGAAATGTGCAAGCGAGGGGACGGAACAGAGGCTTCTGTCAAACAGCGTTTGTCAATGTGGCGCCTTTTTTTTAGCAGCAAAAAGCTGAACATTCGGGCCACTTTGCTTTTCTCTCTTTGTTTTTCGATTGTGTTTTCTCTGCCCTTCCTCTTCTCACTCTGTTTTGATTCATGTTTTCTGGCGCACAGGGACGCACACACACAGAGCTTGAGCTCTGCTGTTTGCTCAGGATGCATCGCTCATTAACCTTTTTTCCTCCTCGACATTCCTCCTCTCTGCTGCTGTATCGTCCCACTTGCATAAAAATCCACTGATGATGTTTATTTGTAAAACTGCATTGCAGTGAGGAATCCAGGGACCTGTAAAAGAGCAACGGCTAGTGGGAGGTGTGAAGGCTGCAGACGGTCATTTACATGTAAATGAATGGACTGTTCCATGTGTGTCTCGGTGCGCCGTGTCGTGTTATATTTGTGACGAAGTGCTTGTGGTCTGCGTGCACTTTCTTTGAAACTGTAGGAGGAAAATAAGTTTGGACAGGCATGAGGGATGGTGTGTAGTTTTGTGCTGGTTTCGCGCACTGCACCTTCATTCTTGTTCAAAGGCTTTTGAATACAACTCAAGTGCTGTGGCGGCAGGGAGTCATGTGATCAGATTGGCATTCAAGCATTGTCTTAAGCTGCATAGTTTTTCTATCACATAACCTGCTGAACTCACACGTTTGTTTATTTAGCAACGTTTCTCAGATGCCTATAGTGTAGTGAAAAGTATCAGTTTGTCTTAGGAGTCTCTGTCGGCTTCTTACTTTAAATGTTTCTACCGAGATTGACATTTTAGTCTGCAATTTTGAATGTAGTTATACATTTACTTATTTTTCCTAAAAAGCCATGAGTAATACATCTTAACTACTTAAAATGGTGTTGAATGTGTGGATTGTCTTTTTTTTTCATCAAGTTACACATCCTTCTTTTAATTGCTTATTGTCTTTTCTTTTATTTTCCCCCCCACCTTAATGTGTCCTTTGACGTAGTCCTTCTACCGTGCAGTTTCCTTTTTGGTTTGTTTTTTCTTCCTGCCAATGTCTGCACAGGACAAAGCTGCTAAACAAAGAGCTCATTTGTACACACACACGCACACGCACACGCACATCCACATGCACCAAAAAAAACCGAACCTCCAATTTTTCACCAAATAGATCAGTATAAACTGTCTTGGTTGCTATTATACGTCCTCAAAACATTGAAATGTTTTTGTTTTGTTTCAGTTATCGGAGTCGAGAGGAGGACCGCATCTCCAAACCAGGAGGCATGTCCACTCCGGTCAAAATCTTTGATGACGGTGTGTTGTCTCAGGCCAGCGACCAGGCCAGCTCCAGCAATGACAAACAGTTACCTCCGCTGCCTGGTAAAGAAACCGCTTGCTGTCAAATGGCTGTGTTTTACCTGAAATAAAATATATTTAAATGTTTTTTAATTTTCGAACATCATAAGTTAAGCCATCCAAGGTTTACAACTTATGCCAACATGTGTCCTTATCCTTTAAGCTATCATTATTTCATGGTCCTGGACAGGTATGTTGCAGCTGTTTCAGTGCACTGACCACTCGCTGTGTTTGCATTCGCTGCAGAACCAAAGCCAGTTTATGCACAGCCTGGTCAGCCAGACGTAGACCTGCCTGTCAGCCCCTCTGATGCACCGGTGCCCAGCGCCGCACATGACGAGAGCATCCTCAGGTAAACCATCCCGCTGTTTCTCAAGTCACTGAACACATCTGTGCAGTAGCAGCATGTAGTTCATGCCAAATCGAGCGCATAAATTGTTCACATCAGTGATACTATCCTGAAAGTGGTCTGGATCTATTAGAAGGATTGTTTTGAAATCCCTTTATTTACTGACCTTCTGTTCTCTCTTTTTTTTTCCTTCTCCCTCCTGTTTTTTTTTTTCCTGCAGGCCAAGTATGAAGTTGGTCAAATTCAAGAAGGGAGAGAGTGTTGGGCTGCGGTTAGCAGGGGGGAACGACGTGGGAATATTTGTGGCAGGAGTTTTAGAGGATAGTCCAGCTGCCAAGGAGGGGTTGGAGGAGGGGGACCAGATTCTCAGGGTATGCTACACTCCCTTCTCTTGAACTCTTGTTTTCTATCTGTGGTCATTTAAGCATAACCTGCATTTGTTGCAGAACAAAGTTGTTCCACAGCTGGATTTTTGCACAAAATAACCTGTAAACATTTGACTATTTTTTTTCAGAGTTTGAATGTATGTGTCTCAGGAAGGGAAATGCTACAAATGAAGCAAACTAAAGTTTCAGCAACTATTGTTAATATCAGAGTTTTTCAAAGTTGTAACCACTCCCTTTTTTCTCCCTCAAACCCACATGGCTTCAATGGAAAGGGCATCTGGTATTGGTGTCAAAAAACAGACAACACATTGCTTCACACTGAGTTTTATTTTAACAAGTGGTGAAACTTTGTTGTTCACAGCCACATTATATGTACTTCTTTGTAAAAAGAAATTGGGAATAAAGAAACAATGTATGTGTGAGTTTATGAGTCATTCCCTTGATCGGTCCCCTGTCAAAACCTCCCGTTGTTCCCAGAATGAGGACACAATAGAGGTCGTTCTTTCACTTCTGACCTCAGAACAGTTGACAGACTGTTCAGCTAAACACTAGTATAACTCTGTTGATGGGATGACGGCAGCTTTCTTTATGTCACTGCGGGACTCATTCTCTGACATGTTTTTTAGGCCTGCTTTGAAGCTAATTAACAGCATCAATTTTCAAAATCTTTATGAAGAAGATTCCTATTGTAGGCTGCAGCCCTTATTTTGTGCCTCTGTGCGCTCCGCCGACTGTACAAACACATCTCTGAGACTTCCAGGACATTGTTTTCCCTCCTTAGGTGGTTTCCCTTTGGTCGCGGTGTGCTAGAGGAGATAAAGACGTCAAGCCCTACTGTTTCTGGGAAGGATAAAAGTGTCTTTTGAGGTTCACTGACCCAGTCCATGTGTTTCTGATTCCCCTGCTGCCCCTCAAGCAGAGTCAATAAACAGAACTTATTGTGTTTAGTGCAGCAGTAGGAGGCCATGACAGAAGGCTGCTTGGTTATTAGAGGAATTCTCTGTTGTGCTCCTGACGGGACCGTTTCGTATAACAAAATGGAAAATGGCAGCAGAGCACATTCAAGTCCCACCACCTTAAACATGGCTCTTGTATTGTAGCAGCAGGAATTCAAGCTTTTTCTATGTTTATAGGTCAACAATGTGGACTTCGCCAACATCATCCGAGAAGAGGCAGTATTGTTTCTCCTGGATCTCCCAAGAGGAGACATGGTTACCATTCTGGCACAGAAGAAAAAAGATGGTATGTTCAAACTATTGGTTTTAGTAGGATGAACACACAAAAAGAACCAAAAATCTACGTGGCATCAGCTGTGGTAATATTGTTTTCTCGTTTACTTTCAGTGTATAGGAAGATTGTGGAGTCGGACGTCGGTGACTCCTTCTACATTCGGACACATTTCGAGTATGAAAAGGAATCTCCGTACGGACTGAGCTTTAACAAGGGCGAGGTTTTCCGTGTGGTAGATACGCTCTACAATGGCAAGTTGGGTTCCTGGCTCGCTATCCGTATTGGGAAGAATCACCAGGAAGTGGAAAGAGGCATCATTCCCAACAAGAACAGGTAAAAAACAAAAAGGAGTTGGGTCTCATTGTCTATTACAACTTTGAAGCTTGTTTTGCGACTTAATCAACAGGCAGGAACAGAGGAAAAGGAACATGCTGGTAAATCTAGGACTATTAGGAAAGTAAAATAGGTGGAGAAAATTTCTGACCCATCTACCCAAATTCATCTTGTTTAAATGAATTTGTGTTACAGCTTCCTAAACTGGGAGATTTCATTGTATGAAATTTAGCTAGGACTTTTTCTTCAGTATGTGGAGATGACAAATTGATATTGCACTGGAAATCATTCAGCTGCATCTTGCTGGTTTGTACAGTTCTGCACACAGAAATGAACAATGTCAGTTTATTCATAAATCAAGTGAACCAAAGTTTTGTACAGCCAAGTGGATCAAATCAAGTAAAAAAAACCCCAAAACAATAGAACAAGCAGATAAAAGTTGTAAAACTAATAAAGCAATTTAAAAATGATCAAAGAAACTTTAAAATACATTTTAATCACAGTTTAAATAAGATAAGCGGTGACAAAGTATGCTATACTATAAGGTTTTTTGTTTGATTTTATCTGCACCACTTTTATTTGCACATTTTGTATGTTTGTCTGTGTTACATCTCAGGGATTTTATTGTGGCTGAATTTATTTTTTTGTCACTGACATCCAGTCTACTAAACTACATAGTATTCCATCTTAAACTATTAAAATGACAAAATTATTATGACTTTTTAGGTAATCAAGTTTTAAAAGTGTACTAGTTATTGATCTACTTGCACTAATTTAATCAAATAATTTAAAGAAAAAATTTCTGTGAACTTATTATGTATTTAAATTAGCAATGAAAGGCAACTCTATCTGTAAGGTTTATTGTTTCTTTAGTTTAATTTTAATTTATGAGCTTGTTCACGATGGCAAAATCTTTATGAAGTAGCTATTTAAAATTTGCACATAATAATCAGTCTGAAATGCCTTTATTTTACCAAGGCTTTCTAAGGCTGTGTTTTTTTTATTCCCTTTTTGACTGCATGATAACCTAATGTGTTTCTTTTTCAGAGCGGAGCAGCTTTCCAGTGTGCAGTACACCCTTCCTAAAACTCCAGGGGGCGACAGAGCGGACTTCTGGAGGTTCAGAGGGTTGCGAAGTTCCAAGAGGAATTTGCGGAAAAGCCGGGAGGACCTGTCAGCTCAGCCGGTTCAGACCAAGTTCCCAGCCTACGAGAGGGTTGTGCTGAGGGAAGGTAAGTTTTCTGAATCCACAGTAAGTGCGGTATTAGATTTAAAGCTTCTGCATATTGTTATATCATTTATTAAACTCAAATATGACATAACGGGTCATAACAACAGTAAGTTTCAGAAAGAACTGCTTGATTTGCTCATGTAAACAAGTCTTAACTGAAATGTTTTCTCCCCGTTAATTTGGTGTTGTGGGATCACAGCTGGATTCCTGAGGCCAGTGGTTATCTTTGGGCCGATCGCAGATGTGGCCAGAGAGAAACTGGCCAGGGAGGAGCCAGACATTTTTGAACTAGCAAGTAAGTAATAAAGCGAGATCCGTATAATTTTCACTTTATGTGTTGCGTCCTGGTATGTCTGTGGGACAGAGAGCGCACCGTTAATTTACCCATTACACTCCACTGAAACAAAGAAATAATAAATATGAGCCCCATTTATTTACAAGAGAGAGGGAGACGAACAAAGGTGGAAGTGACTGTTGTATATTTTATTATGTTCATACAATCTAATATATATACAATTAGAAAGCTTTATGTTCTGAGAGCCAGAAAATGATAAAACCTTTAAAATTCATCAGACTCATTGTTTGGATGGCATGCTTTCTTTTTAGAAATACAAGTTTGTTCTTTAGCGACTATTCACCTATAGCCTCATGCTGAGAACACTTTATGTTCACACTTTGTTTTGTTCGATTCTCAGCAGAACTGAATATCATTTTTAATTTTGGTCTTCATCCACCTCTTCTCACCTCTCCAAATTAGAAGCAGCTCAAAAATGTGGTTTTTGTTCTCACACTCAACGCAGCCGCGCTCATATTCAGCCCACTCCCACCCAAGTGTTTCCATTCCTTAATGTTTATTTGCACAACTCCAGTGATGTTTACGTAACTGTATTTTCTTTTCAGAAACACAGCAACAACAAGGAGGGGAAAGTATGTCACTTAGTGCATCAAGTATATCTATCTATATATATATATTTGTTATATATTTGAATGAGCAATAATCTATATGAACAAGTGTTTGGTGACTAGTTCCCTTATTCTGTTGATGTTTAAACAGCCACTGCTTTGTTAATGCATAGAGGGGAATAGCACTTAATTTAATGTATGTGTGAATTTTCCATCATCCTTTATAGGAAGAGAAGTCTTAAAACCATAAAACTAACATGTGATTTTACAAATGTGTCATCATACTGACACACAGCTAGCTTTCCACAGACACTGAGACAGATTGGAGATGCTTGTTTGAAGAAAATCAAGTTATGAAATTGGATTTCCCTCGAAACTGGACTGTAAAAATGAATGCAAATCAATTTAGGTTTCAAAGAAAACTTGCATGGCGTTCCCTTTTGAAGACTTTTGGCACAATGTCAGCACTGATAAACAAGCACTCTGTCTGTGGGGATTGTGCATGTGTTGGATTTAATGAAAATGTGACGTGAAAAGTGAACTGCCTTTCTATGCTCCCCTCTAGCTGTTGTTGCTGCTGTGTCAGTGTGACTGCTTCACTTGTCCTTGGTGAAAATGAATTAAAATAGTCTTCAATCTGAACGTAGATGACAGCCAAGCATTAAATTCAGTGGTATTCCCCTCATTAATATGGATTTTACGGTGAAAGATGAGAACAGTGAGGCTGCATGTCGAGCTGTGCAACATAAGATGCTTTAGAGACAAGAAATCACAAACATCCCCTCATGGCCAGCTAAACGATCCAACTAATACACAGTAAACAGGTTTTCTGAGACTAAAAACAATGGTTTTCATGTTTGTTGGGACTTTTTCTTATTTATTTGCTGACAAAAGACAAGTAATTTTTATTTATAGTAAGAGATTTCAAATAATATAGTTTCCTCTTTCATTTAGTAATTTTCACCTTAGGTCAGAATGAATAGACACAATATTCTTAGGATAAAAAAGTATCTTAAGTAATAATGAATGCAGAGTGGAATTATGTTTTAAGCAGAACTTCCTCCACAGTTAGTAGCACCTCCGGTAAAGTGTAACATTTCTCAAAATAAGTGTGGCTTTTGCTGCCGTAGCATAATTCTACATTCCCAAGTTCCATTTGGCCCCGTCACAGTTTTAGTTTTATTTTATAGTAGAGTTTCAGGTTTAGGCAAGATCAACTTACATCTACCTTCCTTGAACAGCTGGTTCTCTTGTCTTAGCTGTTTTGAAGAGTATCAAAGAGAAAGCAAGTCATATGTATGTGACATAGCTTGCTAAGCTATAGATTTGGGTGTCCAGACACTAGGATTGACATAAAGTTTACAATAAAAAGTTGCTTCTGCTAAACATATTTTTAGCATGTTTGGATTTCTAGTCATGGCAAAAGCAGTTACGTTAACAGCTGATCTTATTCCCACCTCTGAATAATTAGACTGTGATTAAAGGTAACATGGTTTTATTGTGAGGTTTTGCACATCGTCAGCAGGGGTGCCATTAAGTGTGGAAGATGCTATAAACAGTAGGGAAAAAAAAAAAAGTCTTCCGGGACCCAGACGTTTTTTTCTTTTCTTTCTGCTACTTTTGGAAGAAAGTTTGGACTACTGAACAAAGCTTGCTAGTTTGAAGCTTTGTGAATATGCTCCCAGTTTTAAAAACAAACACTACTAAATTATTTGTTTGCCGGAAGGTGTCCTGTCAGTTTAAGGTGCTGATGGGGATACACAAATTTCTCACCATCAAAGAAAACTTCATATTTTGTAAAAATTAAGCAGTGATAATATTAGAGCCAGCGTCTGAAAAAAGGGCTGCATATGCTTGAACCACTGTGTGCATGGCTGTATTTATTTGCACTTTGCTAAACTTAATTCTTGGGATATTTTAGAAACGTTTGCAGTTCTTAGATCCCTTTACAAGTAGCGCTTATCCTCGTGTTTGAATCCTTACTTTACCGTAGATCCCAGTGAAATGACTCCCTTAATGTTTTTTTAACCTTGTGTTTTTGGTCAGGAAAGCATTTCTTATCTTTGTTGAAAATATAAACTCCTCTTCACATGCCTGCTGAAATCCCCAAGGCCTTAAAATGACACCGTGGTCTCATTAATCCCAAATGACCCTCCTGCTCTTGAATGTGCATATTTAACGTCAATGAGCCACACGTAACTCATTTCCCTGCACTATAATCTACACTGCTACATGCACTTGCACACACATATTTAATAATCACCGAATTTCATTCCCTAATCCCTCCAAAAATACTTCACGTCCGCTGCATGAATTGGCTGCTATCTTTATTTTTGGTATGAAATATCTAGCTGTTCCCATGAACGTACACTTGTCCTCTCCTATTCTGTGAATATCGTTGCGCTTTGAACCGCTCTGTTTATGGGAGTTGACAACTGCACGCTACAAAAATGTCTAATTGGGGCACGGGCTGTGCTTATTGTTTTGTAACGGCCCGTTTCGTCTTCGGCAGGGAGCGAACCGAGGGACGCAGGAACCAACCAGAAAAGCTCGGGCATCATTCGCCTGCATACCATCAAGCAGATCATTGACAAAGTGAGTAAAACTGCACAAACAGGAAAGACGAAGATGTTCCCCTTTTTGCTAGGTATGTTTTAATATGAAGTGAGATAGTATTTTTATAGCTCAATGCTGCCCTCTGGTGGTATAAACCCACTCAACTAAATGCAGTGCAACAGCCTTGCTTTACATTTATTTTGCTCAACAATTGCTGAATGTATTTGCAGTCGAAGTGATAAATTCTGTTTTCTGCACCTGAAGGACAAGCATGCGGTGCTGGACATCACCCCCAACGCTGTGGACCGTCTGAACTACGCTCAGTGGTATCCCATTGTTGTGTTTCTAAACCCAGACACCAAACAGGGGGTCAAGAACATGAGGACACGGCTCTGCCCCGATTCCAGAAAGAGTGCCAGAAAGCTTTTTGATCGAGCTCTCAAGTTACGGAAGAACAACCACCACCTTTTCACCAGTGAGTCCACGCACGGTTTGAACAGCAGAAGTCTCCCATGTCTCTGATTTGCTGCCTTTTATGGGAATATTCGCCAACCTCACCGGTTAGACAGTAACATTCAATGATGCTCACAGGGTGGAGTAAAAAGCATTACCTAATCTAGTAAATGGTTAGCAATGGAAATATGAATAAGGGCTTATGGCGTAGTCATGTTTTATTCATGTCCCGCGAAGAGGGTTGCATATTTGGCTGAGCTGAAGAAAAACAGTGGAGTGGCAGACCTCATTTGAAAACAGCTTAAAACTGCAGTACTGGATAATTTCACTATAATGAATTCAAAGTTCCCCGTTTAGTTCTTTGATTACCTGCTATGTAGTTTTGCCATATGATAAAACTTCCATACGTTCAGCTCCTTGACTCCTGCGTTAAACTGAGGGACAAATCTTATTATGAATGAATTTGTCTTAGACATTGTTTGTAGTTTATATACTTAAAACCATTAGCGATCCTTACAATTGTAGAAATATATTTTTACTTAATTAATTAATGGCTTGAAAAAGTATTCACGCCCCTTGAACTGTTCTCTTTTTGTTCTGTCAAAACAAAAAGAGCATTAGGCCATTATGTGAAAGCAGTGATTACATAACCTGCCGGACAAAGTGGCACATAACTGAAATGAAAGATGTTGCATTGTTTTAGTGTTTCTTTTTTTTGTTACTTTTTTATTTTACAAATAAAAGTAGACAAGTGTAGTGCCCATTTGCATAATGTAGGTTCTTGTTATAATTCCTGCCTCTATCATCATTGAAGAAAGTGACATTTATTTTAAGGAAGTTGCTTAAGCTCAGTTCAGATGAGCTGAGAGTGTCACTTTCAGGTCTTTTGACAGATTGTCAATTAGATTTAGGTCTGGACTAAACTATCCACTCTAGCATTTGAATATCCTTTGATTTTAATTATTTTCTGTGAAGCACTGACTGTATAGGATTGTTGCACTACTGGAATGAGAAGGTTTGACTCAGTTTAAAGTCTTTTGTAGTTGTAAATGCACTTTTTTAAGAAATTTTTTTTACAGTGGGAGTCGGGGTGATGTGCCGTGTCAGTTTTATGACACAGTAGCAAACTATGTAATACATTTTCAACTAGTTTGATCAGAGCACCATGTTTGCTCTGGTTCTTCCATGGCTTGTGGAAAAGAATCTTTCTTCTTGTTGCGCTTCCATTAAATGACTAATAATTGTGTTGTAAATAGGTTATTCCATCTGAGCTGTGGATCTCTGCAGCTCCTCTAGAGTAGACACATTAGTTTTTCCTCCACTTCACAATTATGTGCTACTTTGTATCATAAAAAAATCCCCCAGTAAATTCATTGAGGTAAGTGGTTGCAATGTGAACAAGCATGTGAAGAAAGCTCAAATGATATTAACATGTTCACAAGTCACTTCATGTACCTGATTGATATTAAAGGCTCAACTGGAGCGATGTCATGTTTTGTCTTTCCCTTTCAGCAACCATTAACCTGAACAGCATGAATGACGGTTGGTTTGGAGCCCTGAAAGAAATAATCCAGCAGCAGCAGAACCAGTTGGTGTGGGTGTCAGAAGGAAAGGTAAGTCATGGTCAAATACATCAAGCCAAATGTTGAAGGTGAGTATTTATGTTTCTCACCCATTCTGTTTGATTTCCAATTTCCTTAGGCTGATGGGGCAACCGATGACGACCTAGACCTCCATGACGACCGACTCTCCTACCTGTCGGCACCGGGCAGTGAGTATTCCATGTACAGCACCGACAGCCGGCACACCTCCGACTACGAGGACACGGACACGGAGGGCGGGGCCTACACTGACCAGGAGCTGGACGAGACGCTGAACGACGACGTGGGTCTGCCCGCTGAGCCGGCCATCACACGCTCTTCGGAGCCCGTCCGCGACGAACCGCCGGTCATCCAGGAGCCCCCCGGCTACGTGGCCTACTCTCACTCGGCGCAGCCGGACCCCCTGAACCGCATCGATCCGGCTGGGTTCAAAGCCCCAGTGCCGCAGCAGGTAGCGTTTCTGAGAGCCGTACGCCTCCCCTGTTGTCTGGAGGACGTGGTGTGCGTTAGAAGGGTTTTCTGGAGGCGCTATTGAACACACTCTCTCCCCTCTGCAGTTACTCTGTGTGCTATTATGAAACAATATTGTGAAACTGATGTGAGGGCAGATATATATTGTGATTATATACAGAAATATCATATGCATATATATATATATATTTATTACACTATTTATTTTTACTTATTTGCATCTTTGATGTTCATTAGTGTGGATTTTTTTATTTCCTTTTGAAAATGAGAACTTCAAGTTCTGTTGTTGTGAATTATTGTATCACTATGGGCTGTCTCAGCTGTCTGACTGTTGCTCATGTCACCGGGACAGAAAAATCATGTCTTTATTTTAAAAAGTGTGTGTACCAGTAATGACCAATGTACACTTTGTTCTACCTATGACACCAGAAAGTATTATGTGCATGACGGAAATACCAGTGTTACTTCACTGTACTTGTGAATTGTATTAAATACTATTCAGTTGGCAGGTATATATCTAATATAGAAACGTTTTGTCATCTAAATGATGTGTTTATGATCATGAAAAGGGGGAGATATTTACTTATACACATATTTATTATATGTATGTATATATATACATATATATATAAATATGTATTGTAACCACAGAATTAAAATCGAGTTAGTGTCCTTTAACGATGAAACGTTGTCCTGCTACTAATTCCTAACCTTTTAGATGTGGAGCAGAGGATTGTAGAGGGGGCTGAGATGCTAGTAGCATTTGTTGAAACTGCACCATAGTGTGTCAGCGCGTGTTATTAAACATTTCTGAACCACTTCACAGAAAGCAGAGGCCACGCCTAGCATCTCCAGGCAGCCTGAGCCCCTGGCTGAGGCATTGCCCCCTGCTGTCGACGTTACTGTAAAAACTGTAGGGGCTCTGAGCCTTGATGAGGTTCCAGCAGCTCCTTACAGCAAGCCGAGCCCCAGCCACGAGGCTGGCTCGCTTAGGAGGCCCACCCCTGAGCTAGCACCTCAGAGCGTCACCCCAGAGCCTCTACAGTCCGGACTGGCCGGTCTAGAACCAAAGGTATCCACCTGACCGCCGCTGGACGCTTGGCGAACCTGGCTCGGCTCTACTCGGCTCGGTCTGACCTCCTGTGTTGCTGCTGCCTGTCTGCCCGCCTCCTGCTTCTCTCTATCGCTCTGTCTTTTCTGCCCTGCATGTCAGCTGATCAAAGTGCTGCCCAGAAGAGACAAAAGATGTGTGTGGGTGTGAGTGCGTGAGCGTGCAAGAGTGGAAGCCGGTAAACAGCAGTGGGCCTGGGAGCTGGAGGCTGTGTTAATTTGCCTACATGTTGACAGGCCGTGGAAACTCTGCAGTTCTCACTGTTGCTTATCCTCTTTGCATGGCTGCAACATGTTCGCCTTATTCTGTGTTAACTCGATCTTCTTGCTGTGTTTATTAATGTAGACTAAATTATTATTTCCTTGTAAAAGTAGCCATACACTTTCCAGCAAGTATGTTTTCACCTGCTTTGTCCGATCTGGGTGGACAGTTTATGGCTATTTAATCAAAAATAAAAATTGAATGTTTTTTTTTTTATTTATTAGATTCAGTTTATTCAAGTATGTGCTTGTATCTATACATGTTAATGTGGATATTTTATTTTTAAACTGCATCAAGACAGTGGGCAATTTTTCTTTTTTGACATTTCTCCACATTTGCTCCCTCATTTAAGATTAAACGACCAAAACATGCTTAGTTACCAAACATTTGTTCTCTGTGTGGGAATACGTTAACAACAGAGACTTTATGTCACTTTTGTTTAGAAAGAAAAGTTGATCCCATTGTTTTTTTGAAGTTTTTTGAAACATGTGATGGTCTTTCTTAAGTTATTTTCAATAAGTTGGCGTTACAAACTTAGTTTGTCATGTTTTTGCAACCTTCAGCTCTACTGCAATTTCCATATGGTCTAAAATGTATTCTGACTAGTAACACCTCCCTTTCAGTGTCTCTATTTCAGGTCTTTTCCCTTCCTGTTTCTTCTTCTGTAATTTCAAGGACTTTCACTTGTTCATCCTTCAACTGTTGATGTGCTTTTGTTTTTTACATACTGCCTAACATTGGTCAAGCCCATGTATGCGGGTTCTCACACGTTTTCTTTATGTATCTGTTTGGTAGATGTTTCAGAAGGATCCGTACGGCATGGAAAACACGGGGAGAATCACTAACAGCATGAAGGCTGTCAATTACAACCCTCCGCAGCCGTACCACCCCGACCAGCAGTCGTACCGGGATTATGACCACCCGCCGAATCGCTATGAAGTCAGCAGCGGGGCCGGGGTATACCCGGAGTCGCAGTACAGAAACAACGACCACATCCCGCTCTATGAGAACAGCGTGGCTCAGTACGACCAGCAGCAGTGGAATCCCTACGGCCAGCCGCCCTCTGCTGCCAACTCCCAGGGTTACGATCTCCGGCTGCGTTACAGTGATGGCACCGATGCGCAGTTCACCCCACCTCTACGCTACGATGAGCCCCCACCACAGCAGGGATTCGATGTGCGACCTCGCTACGGCAAACCTACAGGTCCGGGCCCGGTTCATTACGACGACCTCCCGCCGCCTCCTCAAGGATCTGACCTCGGCTATGACCAGGATTCCCACCTGGGGTATCCCTCAGCCAGCCGATCTCCAGAACTCGCCCCCCAGCGACCCGCCTATAACCAAGGACCCAGCATGCAGCCGAAAGGCTACAAACCTCAGCACTACGACCCGACTCCAGCAAACTCTGTAGCCAGCCTTACGCCTCCTCCTAAAGCAGAGACACACTCGCCTTCCCCTGTGGAAGTTCCTAAATCTGCACCTTCCAGAGACGAGCCGCAGGAGGAAGACCCTGCCATGCGTCCCCAGTCGGTCCTCACCAGGGTCAAGATGTTTGAGAACAAACGGTCAGTGTCTGTGGACCGCGCCAGAGATGCAGGGGAATCCACTGGAAGCAGGGTAAGGAGCTTCTTTAAAGTGTCTGAACTTGTTCAATGACTTTTAACTTATGATTCTGAGACAACATCTGGACTTGTTGTCCAACTGACACAATGTTTGTTTTAATTCTTTAGGCAGCTGATTTACCCCTGAAAGCAGGTGGTGTGATTCCTAAAGCAAATTCTCTGAGCAACCTGGATCAAGACAAGAACTTTAGGTAAGTCTGTAGATAATTTAACATGCATAGAATTAAAATTCTCTAATATTGCAGCTTTCATGTTCCCTTTAACATATCCCCTACTCTTGGAGTATTTAATCTTGTGCTTTACATTAAACTTCTTTGCGGTGGAACAATGGATGGGCATTTATTGTATTGTTTTAAGGTCATTGTAAAAAATATTTTATCATAAGAATTTGGACTTATCGTCACAATGATAATTTGATTCAGTTTAATAATATATTGCCAATTTACAATTGCAAAATATATATTTCAATTAAATCATACATACATTCTAATTGATCATATCAAACAGTATAGAAAGCTCATTTAATAATTTAAAATAGTTTAAAACATTTCCAAAGAAACCCAGCAGATTGCATCCAGTCATTAATAAAAAAAACCAAAAACCTGTCTGCTTTGTCATAATTGTTGTTTTTGCTGTCATCTCCACTGTTTTATGGGAGCAACAATAAATTTGAAAATATGATTAAATGTTGTAACTATGTACAGCTTAGTAATAAAACTCGCTCTACTTTATGTAGCCGGTGTCCCAAAGCAGCCCATTTAAAAGTTTGAATATATTTTAAGATCCGTATTTGTGGAGCTGTGATTGCTGTGACATGCTTACCAAAAGACTGCAAAGAATTTAATATATATATTTTTTATCGCCACTGTTATCATTATAACTATATATACCACGAGATATGGGGATAAAATTATAAGTCTATATCGCCCAACCTTATGTTGAACCAACTCCAGAGCTCCAGAGCCCCAGAGGCTGCAGTCCAAGGCAGCCGATGACATTGTCCGCTCTAACCATTACGATCCTGATGAGGACGAGGATTACTACAGGAAGCAGCTGTCCTACTTTGACAGACTTCAGACCGGCCCTAACAAACCCCAGCCACAAGCACAAACAACTCACAGCTTCCCCAGGTGATCCTCAGTCCCCCTGACATGTCTGTGCGCTTTGGACATGATGTTTGTGGAGTGGCTTTATGTTTAGTGCAAAAGATAACACCAGATTTAACCCGCACGCATTAACGCTGCCTTACTGATCAACATCCTTTGCAACAGTTTAGAAGTTTGTTTTTTTACTCTGTTGTCTCTATATTCAGCTTTGTTTTCTAACCTGACTTGCTTAGATCAGAGTTAGATGTAGAAAAAGCTGAAACACGTAAATCCCCACACATAGAATATGAAGAAATGAAAAGTTTCTCAAAACATACACTGTGCATGCCAACTAAACCTTATTCCAAAGTTAACTTTCCCATTGCATGATGTAGTGGTGGTGCCCCTGCTTCTTCCTCATTTACTGACACTGTTTCTCCTTTCAAGCTAAACTTTTTTACTTTGTCATATTACAGGACTGAGTCTGTAGACAAACCGAGTCCAGTGGAGAAAAAGTATGAACCGGTTCCTCAGGTGACCCCCTCTTTGCCACCAGCCACACTGCCTAAACCGTCGGCTGAAGGTTAATGCATCTCTAACTTTCTCACAAAAGGCAGAAACTTGCATACATACATAGATTTCGGAGCGTGGATCTTTTTTTCTTTCTCTACTGACTTTGCACGGCTCTCCCACAGTCAAGCCTCCAGCCCGAGAAAACACTATCCAGAGCAACTTCCTGCCTCAGAAGAGTTTCCCCGAAAAGTCTCCAGTTAACGGCACTAGCGAGCAGCTTCCGAAGACGACGGGGGCACCGTCTAGCTTTAACCGCTTCGTTCCCAAGCCCTTCACCACCTCAGCCAAACCTTTTGCAAGGATGTTCGACAGTCCGAAATTCAACCACAATCTTCTGTCCAACGATAAACCTGAGATTGCACCAAAGGTAAAAATCTGTTTTAGGAAATAAATCTAATATAAATTGGTACACTTCTAAATTTAGTGCTTAGAAGAATATATTAAGTTAATTGTTCTGCTGCTTTAGATGCTATTTTTCTTTATTACCAAAGTTTTTTATGTTGAGTTGATTTGGGGTCTGTTATAATGGCATATTAACTCATTAGAATGGAGGAAATTGCACTTGTTTGTTTATACTAGTGTAAATTTTCTTGTTTCATCTAGACTACAACTCATTAGTAAACGAAAATGAAGTTTCGTTTCGTTCATATTGGTGTTTCTGACTTAAGTGATTTATGTGACTCAGGGTCCAAGCTCTACTGCAGTAAAGCCTCAGATCCCCCCACAGCCTCAGAACGCGGACCACGACAGCGGCGTGGACACTTTCACACGCACTGTGGATAACCGCCCCAAACACCAGCAGAATAACGTCAACGCCGTTCCTAAGGCCATCCCTGTGAGGTAACAGAACCACTCTGAGTCCAAATGAAACCAAGGCCATTTTCTAGAGAGACGGAGTCACTGTCAATATGTCCGTCCCCCAGCCCGAGCGCCCTCGAAGACGACGAGGATGAAGACGAGGGTCACACTGTGGTCGCCACCGCTCGCGGTATCTTCAACAGTAACGGCGGCGTCCTGAGCTCCATCGAAACAGGTGTCAGCATAATTATCCCGCAGGGCGCCATCCCCGACGGAGTGGAGCAGGAGATCTACTTCAAGGTCTGCCGAGACAACAGCATCCTGCCGCCTCTCGACAAGGAGAAAGGTAACTCACCATTAGGGCTGAAACGATTCCTCGAATGATTCGAATACCTCGATTATTAAAATTCCACGAGGAAAATTTACCTGCCTCGAAGCTTCGTTAATTTATGTTTTATTTTTTAGCGCACCGTGTTCTGACTGGAACATTACTTGAGTTGCACAGCTCTCTCACTTCCACATCTGAGTTGTTGACGAAAGCTAAGTGTTAGCGGCATAATGTCCCATCTTCTAGTTCGGCCCGTGGGATTTTATTTATTTATGATAGTGCCCGGGTTTTTATCGTTTTGGGGGACCAAAAAGCATCCTTAAAATGGCCGGCGTGATACCTGGAATTCGGCAGCTGTTTTCCTCCGGGAGCTGCTGGTTGAAAACGAACAGCAGGAAAAGCGCTGCGGGATTATTTATACAGGTGAGCAGATAGACTGAACACGGCGGGCGGCTGAGTAGTTGATGGTCCGTAAGTGTAACTTTACCTACAAACCGCACAATAAATTTTAGATCCCGGTCTGAGCAAACGGGTGGCGGAGCGCATCGTACATGACTGATAGATGAGTTTCTGAGTGTGACGAGGTGCACTCTCTATGAGGGGCTGTTTAGGACAAAAACTATGTTTTGTCTCTCACACACTACTAAAAACTCACCCATACACACTAAATATTTAAATTGCACATATATACTATTAAAATGTCACACAGCAATTTTTCTCTCAACCGCATACACAATATACAAATATTGCGCACATACACTAATAAAATATCACGCATGCATACAATTCTTTTTCTCACACGCATACATAAAAAACTAAGATTGCACAAATAAACAAATAAAATATAGACTCACCTTTTGCATGTGTGTGAGTTGTCACGGAAGAGGCGGGGCATAATTTGGAGATCAGGTCGCGCATGCGTTGATACCACAGTGACGTCAGCTTCAAGTTGGATACTGGAGCTACACGGTGTTAGCGGCGTTTAGCTCAAGGTAAATCCGATTTATGAACGCTAATTTCGGCCAGTTGTTCTCTACTGCTCCCTCCTCAAGCGCTCGGAGGTTCACTTAGGGCTCTACTCCAGCGTTAGAACCGGTTCTAAGGCCATACTCCGGCTTTAGCTCCGCTTCCTCCTCAAGCCTCACCCGGCTCTGGCGCCGGGTGAGGCCATAGAGCCGGAGTAAGCGGCGTTTAGCTCAAGGTTGATCTGATTTATGAACGCTAATTTCGGCCAGCCGTTCTCTACCGCTCCCCCATCAAGCGCTCGGAGGTTCACTTTGGGCTTATTTCGGTTCTAAGGCCTCTACTCCGGCTCTAACTCCAGGTCTAAGGCCGGCTAACTCCGGCTCTAACGCCGGTGCTAAGGCCGCTAACTCCGGTTATAACGCCGGTTCCAAGGCCACTTACACCAGCTCTAACACCGGAGTAAGCCCTAAGTGAACCGCCGAGCGTTTGAGAAGGGAGCGGGAGAGAACGGCTGGCCGAAATTAGCATTCAAAAATCGGATTTACCTTGAGCTAAACGCCGCTAACACCGTGTAGCTCCAATATCCAACTTGAAGCTGACGTCACTGTGGTATCAACGCATGCGCGATCTGATCTCCAAATGATTCCCCGCCTCTTCCGTGACAACTCACACATTCAAAAGGTGAGTCTATATTTTATTTGTTTATATGTGCAATCTTAGTCTTTTATGTATGCATGTGAGAAAAATTGTATATATGTGTGTGACATTTAAATAGTATATATGTGTAATTTTAATATTTTGTGTGTGTGTGTGTGTATTAGTTTATAGTAGTGTGTGAGAGACAAAACATAGATTTTGTCCTAAACAGCCCCTCATAGTCCCCCCCTGGACTTGCGTTCATCCGTCCCCTGGTCTGTTTCCTCCCTTCCTCCCATTCATTCGCCTCTGATCTATCCTCCGTCCCAGGCGACATTTCCCATATTCTCAAACAGGTATGGGGCAAGATGAGAGTTCATCTATTAAACTAAAAATTGGAGTATAGACATTTTTTATAGGCGTATTTGTGAGCCTGCCTCTTTATTATTAAATGTAATATAATTTCAGATTTTGTATAATTTTTCTTCAGGCTAACTTAGAAAGTGAGCCATTATTGTTACAGGTTAATTTTCTAAACTACAAAAATGTAACTAGAAGAGAAGCTCAAATATGAAAAATTGGACTGATGTTGATATTCGATAGTAACACTGCTGTTATGCCAGATTTACCAATATTTTATTTTATAACATTTTTTTATGTGATTACTTGATTAATCGTAAGAATAATCGATAGATTACTCGATTACTAAAATATTCGTTTACACCAGCCCTACTCACCATTGTGAAAAGATGTGCACAGATGTTCGTCTCATCGTCCGAGGTTATATTGTTGCATCAGATCATCCAGTGTTCCGTATTTAGATCTAGAAAATGATAGAAACAATAGCCATGTACTGGTATTTTGTCTCTTTTTACGTGCATTTCCTACATAGAAACAAACCTGCATCAGAATTATTGTTCTTCATGGTATTTGTGTTTTAATGTACTCTTTTAAGAATAGCTTGATTGTCAGCACTAAGTCCCTCCTCCTGTATCTAATTGGTTGTTTTAGAACAAGCTGTGTATTTCTGCAGATGGCAGAAATACACAGAAGAGCTGTTTTTTATTTTTTTATTTTATAGATTATCATGTCTCATGTTATACTGTCAGAACATAGTGGCAGTTTTAATAAATATTTAAAGAACATTGTTGTGTATGAAACGTCCATACTGCAGCTTTAAAAATGATATCTGATTTGTACATGCATTTATTAGTATATTATTCTCCTAACATCTTTTATTACACCATATTTGTATTATTTATGGTTTGATCCCCGTCTGGTACAATCGACTCTATGATGGGTTATAATATTTAACTGCAGTAGAGTATGAGTGGATCATAGAAAGTTATTTTACATCGTTTGATCTGGAGTTACACTTTAGGGACTGAGGTTTTGCCTACTCCACAGTGCTTGTTGTTTCTTGATAGTATGTATTGCATTACCTCGTGATCATATTTCCCGGAACAGATGGAGAAAGTCTGAGATACCGAATAGATGAGTCTAGAGTGCAGTCAGAAGCCGGTTGTGACTACAGTAGGAGTCATCAGTTGTTTCTGCTCATCGCTGTATCTACTGAGACAGACTGTAGGTGTAATCGTGACTGCAGATCTGGGATGGTGTGTCTGTCACTTTAATTTAATTACAGTTGTAACTTCTGCTCCTTATTGTCATGACATCAGGCAGCAGGTTGTGTGATTGGTTTGGCTAATGGAGTAAAATATTAAAGGTACTACAGTCACGAGTCACTGAGGTAGGTTTAAGGCAGAAGTCCGGTTTGACATAACAGCTACAGTTTGATGCTAAATAAATCCAGCTACCAACCGGCAGCTGGATGCTGAGTAATGAGCGCTAAACGTTTCGTGTAGAGCATCACATCATCTCTTCTAAGCAGAGTGCATCTCATTTAATCTGCTTAGTAAAGTGAGAGAATGGAAAGCTTGCAGGAAAATTTTTGAATTGTATATATTTTCTCATCCTAGTTTAGTTACTTTGCAGCAATAAAACACTAATCAAGCACATTTAATTCTCAATCTTTGAATTAGGTATCTAGTTCACAGGCAGAATGCTCAAATAAGCCTCCTTTGTGTTAAGATGGAACAAAATCCTGTAACACTGTTGAATTATTTTCAGGGTTCGTGATCTGAAAATAAGATTAAAGTAAAGCGGACTTAAAAATAAATGTAATTGTCTTTGTCTAATCTGGACTATTTAGGTGTTTTGTTTTCGTATACAACACATTTCTTACATGAAAACTAATACAAATTATTCAAATTAAAAACTAATTTATGATAAAATATTATTCAAACGTGACAGTTTACTGTTTAACTGAGTGCACAACAATACTGTTTTGTGTTTACAGGAGAGACTTTGCTCAGCCCTCTGGTGATGTGTGGACCTCACGGCCTCAAGTTCTTGAAGCCTGTGGAGCTGCGCTTACCTCACTGTGCGTCAATGACCCCTGATGGTTGGTCTTTTGCTCTAAAATCCTCCGACTCCTCGTCGGGTATGCTTTGCTCTCTCTGCTCTTCCGGGGTCGTTTGGGCTGGCTGTGTGACAAATTCAGCATTTTCGGTCACTTGTTAAATCAGCATTTTTCCCTGGCCTTGGTTCTTCATTTATCTAATCCAAAATCAAACATTTAAGATTTCCAAATGTTTAATCAAGAAGAATCAATCTGAGGGAAAAAAAAATCTGCCTTTTTCACAAATGATTTCTTTGGGTTTATTTCATTTTCATCATTTATGCTGTTAAACTCACCCACACAATTTCATTTGCTGTATCACTGGTTTCCGTTCCAAGCTTTATTGCTTTAAAGTACCAATGCAGTATTTCTCTCCTGGTTTCTTTTCCAGCATATTAACTTTATCTCATTTTACCTAACTTGCATGCACTGGATGCTTGGCTGCACAATCTTAAGTTTCGTCAGATGGGACTGTAACACATGCTTCTCGGCTCAGTAGGATTTTTCTCACATAGCCACCCAAATCCTGACCTGAAGAACAAACAGCTCTGCATCTGCTGCAGATCTGCTGGAATCTGGGACATCATCATAACCAATAAAACCTGTCATTCCACATAAACTCCAAAGATAAACCAAGACATTTTGCTTTCATGCCGAGGTGCACGTCTCTAAATTTAGAGCTCCTGTCTTCCAAAGAGTTATTTTTGACTCTGACTTTTAGACAGGAGAAAATATACTTTTATATCCAGTTTTTGTGTAAGCTTAAGTTGTAAAATTGGATCAGGAAATGTAAAAAAAAAAGCAAAACGAATTAATCTCGACTGCAGGGAAAATTATATTTTAATCATGCTCATGATTAAAATATTATCATTTCATTGACATATTTGGTCCAAGGGATATGAAAATTCAATGATGGAATAAAAAAAAAAAAAATCTAGCACTGTGGTTGATAAACGCCTGATTGAGACGTAAACAGAGTCAATTCATTATCTTGGGTGTTTGGTGCAATAAAACAAATGTGTATTTAAATTTGTTTTTATTAGACTCCTGGTCAAGACCACCTAACCGAATACCAGAGCATAGGGAATCAAGATTAAGACCAAAACAAAGTGTGAAACTTCTATTTAAAGACCATTCCTGTAATCTTAATATTGCCCTCCAGATTAATTGGCTGCACTGGGTCCCCAGTTTCTTTCATTGAGTTCGACATAGCTCACTTATGGGTTTTTTTTTTCTTTCCGCCTGCTGTATAGATTTAAAAATATCCACATATTTATGCTGGAAAATGTTTCTCCCTTTCATCTGTTTAATTTTGCCCAGGAGACAAATGGAGAATTCAAATTGAACCTTATTGGTTACATTCGAATCCTGTGACTAGCTTCGTACTACGTTGCAATAAAAATGAGTGAAAAAAAAAAAAAAAAAAAATCTAGCATGTCCGAGACAAGACAGTGTAAAAATGTAGCACCACAACTCTAATTTTAGGTCCTTGAACATTGAAGTGCACAAGGCAGACAACAAAATTTTGCATCTTTTGGCTGCTGATTGGCAACATTTTAAAGTAATGTAGCCATTTATTGACACTTTTTTTTTTTTTTGAAGTGAATGAACAACACCAGAAAAGCTGGTGTTTATATTGTAAGGTGTACCTGGGCCTAATTATGTAAATAAGAAGATACTATTTAAAAAAAAAAAAAAAAGTAGATGCTGACAAATTTAAAAACGCACAAATTTAAAAAGGTTTTATAGTATGACGCTTCTGTCCTTTTGGTTGTGTTATCCATTTCCACAGTCAAAGATTGAAGTGTCAGACTTTATTTGAAATTGTTTTAGATAAACTTTCCAATCAGCCACAAGCAGTGTCGCATAATTGTTTGCCTTTCTGCCTTGACATTCGTCCACCTAAAACTTAAGAAAACAAACTTACCGTCTGTTTTCTTATTTTAATCGTTCATTGCCCAAAACACCCCAGAAATTGCACTGCTTCCCATTCTGATATATATTTTATTGCATGTTCGTCTCCGTTATTCCAAAGCAAAATCACATTTTAAGCATTTGGGAAATAATTGAATGTCTATTCGCACTAAAGAGCAAAAACACAAGAACAAAATCAGAAAGTCCTTCCTCTTTTCATAACCTTGTCCTTCCCACAAAATATCTTCAAAACCAGCAGTGATTTAGGCAGTGGTCAGGATTAGCTGTTAATTAGCCTCATTTTAGAGATGAGACTTAGGGCTCTGGTAGAAATGTCAGCTCACTTTGTCGTCCTGCAGAATTGGGGGAGGATTATTGGGGCTGCATTGTAATCCCCTTATTGTAAAGCAAGACCACTCTTGGGACTACTTCTGTCCCCTTCTGAGGCTTTTCTTCTCACTTTGCTTCTTTGCGTTCTCCTTTTACTCTTTTATTCAAGTCTGGCAGCCTCCTTTCATCTCTACTTCTCCTGCCCACAGTGGTCTCACTGTGGTTACTTCATACTTAAGTCCGAACCAGTGTGATACAGTTTAGCTCCATAAGTGCCTCATTAATGAGCATTTTGGGTTTGAGAGTCACAGTAAGTTGACCAAACACACTTTGCAGTGTCTCATTTTAAGATCCGTTAGTGCACCTTATGGGCACCTTGACATCTGAAGTATTTGTGTAAAGTTCTTAGAAGTTATTTCTATATGCTGTTTGTATCTCATGCTCATCATTATCCCACTATGTGATGTTTAACATGTTTGTTTCTCTTTCACAATGTTCTTGGTTATTAGTTCTGTGCCTTTCTAAACTATGTACCTCTTTAGATGATGTTTAGCTGTCCTACTAGGATATATATAAAAGTAGCTTTAAAGTTCCACAAATTGGAACTTTAAAGTTCCAATTTGTGAAAAAAACATTTTTTTTCACAGTAAAGTCAGCAGTACCTGCAATAGTCCAGCAGGTCCGTCTGCATCCCATGGCAACGCATGAATTTCTGACCCAAAAAGGACTCAAACAACAATGTGCAAGTTGGCAGCATCTACATCTGTTTGACAATGCTGAATCATGAAGAAATTCTTAGCTCCATTTCCAAAGTCTAATTTGGTTTCCCACAAGAGGGAGCTCACGTTGCATGAGATATGAAAACACATTTCTGTTTTATGCTGCTTCAATTAAACATCACAATATTAAATTGAGTAAGAGCTTCGGTAACTACGGAGTTTTTATTAAACCAGTCAGATGTTTTTATGTTAATGAAAACCTGACACATTTACAGTATATAAAATTAATGACATTGAGAAAACCTAAACTTATAATGCTTGTTGTTTTTGCATACTACCCTCTCACAGTTAGTTATAAGTGTGACATTCAAGGTGTTAAGAGTGAGAAATTAAATTAAAGGCTGACTAGAAATGTCTGTTCTTAGGCAGTGGCGCTGAGAGTTATGTGGTTGAACAAAAACCCACATAAAGAAATCCAACAAAGTTGGAGGCAGCTTGCTGAACAGGCTGCTCTGATCCGTCTGATCCATCGTACATGTAAAGGCAGTCTGAAAGCGCTATTAGACTTTAATGTAAAGATATTGCTTAAATTTAGGGAAGTCTTTAGATTCAAGTGACTTGACAACTAGTGGAAGAGCCCCAGCCTAAGTATTTAGAGGAAAATGTACTTAACCCATGGATTGGTTCCCTGTGTACTTGTTTAAAAATTTTATTTAGTCTATTATATTTCTATCATGTCAAGTTGAATCAGAACCGACCCATTTGTTTAAAAACAGAATCTAATTTCACATATCGCATAAAATTTGCCATCCTGCAGAGGGCCTATAAATACATTCACAGAGTAATAAAATCAAGTTGATTTAAGTTCCAGGTAAGTTTCATAGTATTGTGTCACATACTGAGGCTTTTCTGCACTGACCTGGTTCTGCATCGCTTCATCATTGATTGGAACCTTCCTTTTAGCACAGACCTCCATGTTTATAGTCGCTCTCGTGCTTAGTCTTCACAGTGACTAGATTTTAATTAACAGTCAACAAGAGGTCGGAGACCTTCAATAAAAAATCCTGAACAGCTTTTACTGGCCTCTGGTGGCACTACACTTGGAAGTAGGCCACAAATGTCCACAGTTATTTGACTTGCAATGGATATGATCACATTTTGCATTCATTGTTTATCAAGTAATTTACACCAATTAGTTTTTTATGTAAACGTTTCTGACTATGCACTGGAGCAGGAGATTAATGCAAACAGCAGTTATTACTACTCACCGACGCATCCCATTTATTTTCTCTGCAGGTGACCCTAAAAGCTGGCAGAACAAGTCTCTCCCCGGAGACCCCAACTACCTAGTGGGAGCCAACTGCGTTTCTGTGCTCATTGACCACTTTTAAGAAGGGACTAATGGAATGCTGAATGTGGGAAAAGTGAAGGCGACAGACTCGAATTAGATCACACACGCACACACACCCCTACACACCGCACACGCACTACCACTGCAGTCCGAGCGTACAAACACAGCACACAGTGGAGTATGAAGGAGAGCCGGTCAGCGCTGTTTACCGCACCCAGATGAAGGCGAGACTGAAAATCTGTCCTCAGTTTGAAGTTTGGATGTGAAGTAAAACCCTCTGATGCCTCTCTAAAATACCAACAATAAATATAAAGTGGAGTTTATTCATGTATCTGGATGGATGGCTTTCAAAGCAGCTTACATGCTTCAGAAAATTGTCAGTATATCTATGCTGCATATGCATATAGTATGTATAGAAGTATCGAAAGGAGTTGTTGAAACTGTATTTCGGAGTTCATTTCCAAATTAATATTTCAGTTCAGGGGACAGAATATGAAGACTTATCGACAGGTTGAGGTAACTATATTGAAAGTTTGATATATGTAGGGACGTTTGTAGGAATCCATTGAAGGAAACGATAAACTGAAGCAGCACACTTAAAGACACCTTCACTCCTTCCTTTGTTCTTCCTTTTCCTGTTGTATCCTGTAGCTTCCTGCCTTTTGCCCCCACCTCCCTGAGCACTTGGTCTTCTCCTTCCAGCCTGAGGGAGATCTATGCATGTCCTTTACTCAGGTTTTGTAACATTCCTCAGTTCCTACCTGACATTTCCTTCCTCTTCCTTCCTGGTTACTCTTGCACTCACACACACAAATAAGCAGTGATGCCTTATCTGCAGATTATTCACTTTTCATAAAGAGAAAACATAACTTATAATAAATTATGGTATAATGTCAGTTGTTTTTACCATTGTTTTGTGAACCCACTGTATAAATAAACTTGGGTTTAGCACACAATAACAGTTGGCAAAAGATAACAAAGGTAAGCTCTTCTTTTATCTGCTATGCATTACTGAAACGGACAGATAAGAAGTGGCTGTAAATAAAGCTAGCGTATTGCCTTGTTTCTTTTCTTTGTAAATGAACTTTTTGTATGTCTTTCTTTTTTTGTATAAAACGTAAGAGAAAACATATTAAAAAGCAGAAGAAAGTGAACAAGTTTTCTTTTTATTCTGGATATACCCTTAAGCCTTTGAACTGTAACCAACAATAATACATTGAACCTTTTTCTACCAATATATTGACACAATGTTGTGGACACAGAAAAAGTACTTTTTACTGATTGGAGGATCTCATAAGTACTTGAACTAAAAGACATTAAAACGTGCTCTGATGGTGTCCCCCTCACTGATTTGTGATACTGGATGCTATAAAGTGTGCCCTTAAATGTATTTTTGTACTAATAGACAATATATGTACGGCACACCAATACAGTTTTATTTTTAGTATAACACAGCTTTAACTGAATAGTAGCTCTTCACGTGTGGCTGGCTTTTTTTTTTTTTCCTCCTCTTCGACACGCTTTTACCACTGTATTAATAAATAAAATCATTTTTAAAATAAAGTCCATGGAAGGTGTTTTTATATTCCTACATTGACATTTTTTTTTTTTAAATACATGTGACCTTGTTCTATTTTGATATTACTGCAATGCAAATTTATTCCAGTTATTTCATTTGGTTTATTGGGATTCCATGGTTTTAATAGAACTAATACAATGAGCATAAAAGTATATGTCTTAAGCTAAATGTCTCATCTATTGTTGTAAAATAAAGCCTACATCTTAAAGCTCACTTTTGCAACATGAACTGGTTAATTAAGTTTAGTCATTTATCTTTACTATTCTCTCAGCTCTGCACTACCTCAGTTTATAGCTAGGTGGTGCAGGAAACCTATAAATTAACGCACAAGGTCATAGATAATGAGGTGTTTCACCAATGGGTTAGATTACAAGATATTGGGAGATTGAAGATATAAGAATTTAGATAATTTTACAGACGCAAAGTTCTACGATATATAACATTCCCTTATACTGCTAAAACTACCACTAATTTCTTATTAAAAATGGGCAAGCGCTGTGATTCATAATATAACAATAACCTGTTGATGATTAAGGAATAAATGATCTACTGGTGCGTCTCAAGTTGAAGTAGGACATCTTCAAAGTTAATTTATTTCAGTAATTCAGTTTAGAAGTGACTATGAAAACCCTAACCTCCATTTACCTGAGTAATAAATAGCACTAAAACAACAACAAAAAAAATATATCCAATTATGTTATGCCTTCTGTCCCTAATAGGTATTTAATCTTAGCATGCCAGGACGTGTTTTTTTCCGAGCCATCTTTAAACGCACATACTCTAACTTCGACTTTGCACCTGCAGTTCATCGATGGAGAGGTGCAGTACGCCGGTGGCTGTTACAATCATGACAGTAAACCAGCCTGAGCTATTCTGGCCATTGTCTTCCTCTGGTATTCTGTTCGAAAAAAAAAAAAAGAAAAAGAAAGAAATCGCGCTTTTAGCACAATCTGGGCTTCTTCCCTTGACTTTGATTGTCTCCGAGTGACTTTTTACCGAGCCAATCAGCGAACAGAATGAGAAGTCGTGAACGATGACGTCGATTTTTCTACATTGTTTTAGATTTGTAGTGGTTTAGCAACGGCAGTCCGCGTTTTGTCACGCTTCCAAATGCCTCGTTCATTTCGGCACTTCTGTCTTTGCAGTAGGAGGATGGTTGTTTACGGTGCTGGCAATTTTAGGTAAGCTTCTTAGTGGGTAACTGGCACATTACGTCACGGGCAAACTTTATCAATTGGGTAAAATTTCAAACCTCAACATAGTCCACAATCGTTTATCAGTAACCGAGAGCCGAACAAGGGGTTGAATTTTACCAGGCTAAACCTGAGCCAGGCGACAAACTTTGCACATTTTTTTTCCCAGATAAATTGAGTAAATTGAATGCAGATTAGCTAATTGATGATGACTGGTTAACTGATGCCAGTAGCGTATATCACATTAGGCTAACAAGAATACTAATGCTTTTGTTACCTTTGTTCAGAGTTGGGTAGTAATATTTACTCTTACATTCAATTGAGTTACCTTTTTGAAAAAAAAAACAAACAAAAAAAACATATATACCTTTAGGAGTACTTTTACCAAACTGTACTTTTTACTTGAGTAATATTGTTAACTATTCCTACTCTAACTAGAGCACGATTTTTGTATAATCTGGAAGTAACTTCAAGAAAGAAAGAACAAAAATGTCTTTTTCTTTTTGTAACCAGAAATATGACACACCCCTGCAGTTTATGTAAAAGTGAGACTTCTTCTTGTTAGTACACCGGCTTTGTTGTTCTTATGTCATTTTCCATCTGCTGGTCCTGTTGTGCCATTTAGAGATCAATTAGGTGTAGTAAATCAGGGGTCTCGAACTGCATTCCTCAAGGGCCAGAGTCCTGCAACTTTCTGATGTATCTTCACTTCTGCACACCTGGATCCAATATGAACTCATTAGCCGAGCTCTGTCGACCTTGACTGTGTGATAGTGAGGCAGTTTCACTGTGTAATTCAAGTGTTGGTCAACAGGCACATCTAACAGTTGCAGGACTCTGGCTCTCGAGGAATGCAGTTTGAAACCACTGCAGTAAATACGATATATTGTCTCTGAAATTACATTATCCTGTTCTAATATACACATATTGCACTGTAAGTATTAATGTTATGTAAAGTTTAAAATGAACCAAACCTGATTTGAAAAAGTGTTTCTTCTGCCTGAATGTGTTATTTCAAATTTATTTGTTGTATTGCACGTAAATTAATTTTCTCATTTAAAATATGAAATCAGATTTTATTATCAGTTATTCTGTACTTGTGTAGTGTTTTTGATAATTACTTTTTATTCGCACTCGAATAGATCCTCTGAAACCTACTTTTCACTTTTACTTGAGTAAAATGTGAAGTAGTGCCACTAATCTCTGCTTATGTCAAATCCCTGTTGGTTATTAAAATAAGAATAAACTCAATCCACTTTTATATCAGAAGTTGCTCTCACTATTGCTTTTCACTCATTTAAAAGAAATCTTAATTGTCACAACAACAGAGTCAGAGAACAGATAATCGACCAGAGGCCCGCAGCATAACGATGATGCAGCGTCTTCTCAGGTAAGGAGAGAAACAGACATGTTGCAGTGAGACACCTGGCAGGTATCCAGACAGGGTTTTTACATATATTTCACAACCCCTTTCATTCACACTCACACACGTTTTGTCTGCATTACAGCTGGCATACACAGCATACATATACTTTTCCATCAAGCGATTGACAGTGATGATGGTTAGCGGATGACGCCGCCAGGCTGTGGTCCAGCCAGCCATTACTTCAAACTTATTTTACTCAGACAGCACATGCTAATTGATGAGATGCACCACAGCACTCGCAGTGTATGTCCTGCATGATCCTCACAACATTTTATCATTTACCACAGTTCCTCTCTTGACATTCTAAAAGAGCTACATTCTATCGTAGCTCTTTTTTACCTCCTCTGTTGATCTCCATCAACGTAATCTCAATCAATACTACATTTGTTGTCACCTGTCTTGGCATGAAACAACTGACCGTCCCCACTCTCAACTATTCCCTGAAAGGAGCATTAAAGTAAGGAAATGGCTTGAATAATGGAATTGCGATAATAATTGACTGTATTGGTTTGAAGCAGAACAACTTTGGGCTTCACAGATTGAACTGATTGGGTTTAATCTATCACCATTCTGGACTTTAAAGGACCTGTTTCTCGACAAAATCCGCGTTAATATATATATATTTTTAAATAATTCGAATTTTTGTTATCTTAATTTTTTAATATTTCTATCTCTTCACCCTCCACCACATCCCCACCGGTACCACCAGTCAGTGTTTGTTTTTTTTTTCTTCCCCTCCCGATGCTGCCTGTCCCCTCCTTCGCTGTCGTAGTAAAACAGTCCGCGCAGCGCAGAGCAGCTCGCCGCCATGCAGACGCGCACAGTGGCTCGTATCCAACACGCAGTGATCACCTTCTGTGCTGGCTGCTCCTGACTTCGCTGTCGTCTGTGAACACCGCGGCTCCTTCAGCCCCGCACCTACTGAAAAACAAAAGCAGCCTGTTTTCAGACGGCTGTCTGTCTTTTTTTTCTTCTTCTTCTTCTTCTTTTTTAAATGAGCGGCCGAGGACTCTGAGTTTATGTTATGAATTTATCACGCTTCTTCTCCTCTCGCTCGTAAGTTAAAGCGAGGATTACAATGGTGCATGGCTTGGTGATAGCAGCATAATGCGTTTTCGGATTTTTTTTTTTTTTCCCTTGACTTTTGTGGAATGGGCTTTTTGCCAGAGCAGTCAAAGAAGGCTTCGATTGCTTTTTTGTTTTTGTTTTTAATGATCGACTTAAATAAATATCCATAGTTTCTGCCTGTGTGATGCTGAACCTCTGGTGCCTCATCCAGTCCACCTTTTCCCACCTTTCAGCCGCTGCGCATCTCTAATTGGAGCGACACCGAGCATCTTTAAGTGATGGAGAACATCCACAGTAAGCTCTGACCACGCCGTCCACCAGCTGAGGCCAGTCTGCCACACGACGCTTCCACTCTTATTGGATGCTATTGTCTTTATTCACCTCGCCTACGGTGCGTCTTACCCGGTTTTAGGACCCCCGCACCCCCCCCCCCCCCCTCTCTCTCTCTCTCGCTTTTTTTTTTTTATTCTTTTTTTTTTTTTTTGGAAACAATGCCGGTGAACGCGCTGCCCCGAGGCGCCAGCAGCGGCATCAGCGGCCCGGGATCTCTTAGCCCGGCGTCGTTGTCCCGCAGCCTGTCCCGGCTGAGGGAATACCGCACACGGACGAGGATCATGCTGGCCCTGGGAGTCTCTCAGATGGTCCTGGGGAGTCTCATCCTGGCGGTCAGCTTCGCGGCTCTGGCTCTCACTACATCACCCAGAGTGCGGCACTCATGTCCCTTCTGGGCAGGTTTTTCTGTGAGTACTAAAAAAAAAAAGCAAAACGCAGAGCTTCCACATCCTGACTCAAGTTCTCATAGGGATCCAGTAGATCATTCAATGAAAATTATACCGGAAGTAACAGTATTTAAGTTATGTCAGTAATATTAACTGGACTGGCAGTCTTACTCTGAATAAAAAGGCGTGATTAAAGACAGCAACTGCGGAGAGATTATTAGACAGACAGGTAATGAGAGGAAAGGATACATTCATTCTACTGTGCTTCTTATATTTCTGATTTTGGGTCCTGTAAATATTTTTGACCAACATATCCTTTATTTTCTGCCAGAGAGCTGCATGGAGCAGGACTGGTCCATTAATTATAGAGGCAGTAGGGCATGAGGGCAGGGATGAGGGGAGGTCTGTGCCACAAGGGCCATCTGTGTGTATGTGTGTGTGTTTTTGAGAATGAAGGAAAGCAATACCTCTTTGTCTTAGTGTATGTGTGGGTGGGTATAGTTACAAGGGAACAGTGTATAATTACAGGGGTCAGGGTTCAAAGGTCAGTGAACGTTCTCCGTCAGTTCTTGGATGTGATTGGCTGAAGTCCTTTGCAGAGGGTGTTTAAGATCTGTCAGCTTGTTGCACTTCGTCTTACTCTGTGTTATCTTTAGCCACTGAAATCTGATGCATTCTGACATTCAGGGGTTCTACAACTAATGGGACCTGAAATACCAATTTTTATTTATTTATTTATTTTAAGTCACTTAAATAACAAAGTGTAATCCAGAATTGCCATCTAAAGATAAAAGTATGCACTTACAGGACAAAAAAGTGTTAGACCAAGCCTAATCGAACATTACATTGACTCCAGACATTATTGTAACCATCTACTTTGGTCTTGATCAACAGATATGTGCTTCTTTTGACCATAAACCGCTTTTCCAAATTGTTTTTCTGGTCCTTGCAACCGACCAGAAAGGAAAAGTGGAAACATGGAGGAGAAATTTGAGAACTGAAAGAGTTAGACCTAGAAAACTGGAGATGAACAGGATCTACAATGAAAGTTGACTTTAAAGAATTGGAAAGATTCCACACAAGACCTGAGAGATGCACATTTCCTCACCTCATCTTCTACTAATGCAGTCGGGGTTTTCCACTGATAACTGGTAGTTGTTTTGGGAATCTGAACCTCTAATTTGATACATATAGATTTGGTACTTTTAATAGATTCAACTACTAAATAGGACCACAGTCAATGAGCAATAGAGTTTGCTCTCCACAATTTAACAATCAGGGTGTTTTTTTCCTCTTTCTAACTGTGGTATTGATTACATAAGGTTACACTGGAATCCATGGTAACATATCTAAAGGTTTTGCTTACTTTGAAGAATATTATTGCTTACAGGTAACAATCAAGATAACAAGAAAATGAATGGTGTTCATGTTGGGACTGCACAAAATGAAGCCACTGCTTCCATCTGAAGCGTTGGTTCAGATTGAACATGGTGGCTTAAAAAAGCTTTTAAGTTTTTTTTCATTCAATGAAAAAGAAGGAATTATTTTTATAAAACAGCTATATAACGAACAAATAAATTACAATGTGCCTAACATTTTTTTGATTCTGAGTCAGCTGTATGCAACTCCCATTAACAAATTGTAAACCAGTTCAGAAAATGAAATATTTTACATGAGTCATTCAGCCATCAAGAGACACTTTCAGAGAGGTGCAGTATGTATGTTTTAGAAAAATAAAACAGTCCTGTTGAACAGAGCTGCACAGTTAAGTGGTAAAAAAAAAAAACAAGTAGCTCATTAGCAGCAACAATCACAGGCCAGGGTGGTGGCAGCATCCAGTTAATGTTGTTCTGACCAGCTCCCCATCTGGTGACTAGAGGAGAAAAACCTCCCTCAAATTACACATCAAAACTGCAAACTACTAAGATCCTAATAATTTCCTATATATCAGCGGTTTTGTGTGAATAATGCTTTAGTGCAAAAGTAAAAAACAAAACAACTTAATCAGCTGAAATTAGAAACTCTGCTTCTCTGCGTAGATATTTTACCAGAATAAAACCAGTCCATACGAATATAAAAGGCTCATGTTGTATTACACTAATAATCTCTGGAGATATCCTGTTTCTAGTTTTAGGGGACCTATTGCCTTATTTCATTTCACAGTGTGAACAAATGTGCTGCAGAATGTGTGAAATTAAAAAGAAGGCAATTTACCTAGATACCTGGACCATTGTCAAATCTAGTTAGGGTTTTTATTTAGGTTGGACCTCCATGTGAAGCAGCACAATGACAAATCTTGGTGGGTTGACTGAGTGAATGCAGTTTATGAGACAGTTTAGAGCTTAATGTTGCACCTCGTGCTATGATGATGAACTGTGCTGGTAAGAATGGTGGCAACAAATGCGTAAGCATGTTTGTGTGCGTGTGTGTTTGCAGTCACCGTGGGACGTCATTAAGGATCTCAGTGTGAGGACTGGCGTTGTGGGATTTCATCACAGTCGCAGCGAGCGAAAGCGTAATCTTTACTTCCTACACAGAGCAGTGACTGCTGAGCTCAGCGTGGCCATTCTCTTCCTCCTCCATCAAACACTCACACTCGCACGCATTTAGAAACATGAACACGGTTTCTGGCCGTATGTTTTGCACATCAACCGATCTGCCTCCTAGATCCTGATTTTTCACATTGAGGATAAAAACATTTTCCCCACACCTTTGATGTTCAGCGTCTTTTCTTGGAGAGCATTATATCACACTCAATACTTGTACAATTTTCGGGGCTAAACGATGCTAATCCTACAAATATCTTCCTCTTTCTATCAGCCAGCTAATACCTCAAAATGTTTAGGAACGCCTCACTAATTAGTATGGCTGCTTATGTCTTTGTGATTTGAGTGAGGAATAGATGAGGCAGGACTGCAACAATGGACAGTGCTAAAAGCTGGAGGCTGCACAGGGCTAGCTCAGTCGCAGCTTTACCTGTTGGCTCAGAGTCCTGCTGTGTTGCCAGGTTTTGTTCAGTATTTGATGCCAGTCTTACAGACCGGGCCAAAAGGCCTATGCAGCTGTCAGTAGCTGAAATGCACGCAAAATTGTACTTTATCTCCCAATTTAGCAATGCTCACATGCACCCGACTTCTTTGTATGCTACCTTTAAGAAGATGTTACTGCAGATATCTTTTACAGTGCAAACTTACTCGTTCTCAGATAATTTTGTGTCTGTTCCCTCAACGCCTTAAGCAGGATTTTCTCCTTTATTTATACTTCAAATCCATCCTGGTTGTTTGAAAGAAGAAATTGTTGATTTTCTGTGTTTCTTTGTGTGCACCTTCTATCAGAGCAGCTCTTTAAATACTCAAATCTACACATTGGGCTTGAGCACAAGCAGCTTTAGACAGTATTGTCAATATTACTTCTGTGGGAGCTTTTCTCTGCTCCGTTTCCAACATCAACTGATGGCAAATTCTGCACTAATCTTCTTGAGTATGTGAACTTGTGTGTATTTTAAAAAATAGTGTACAGGGATTTATTATGTTATTGGCAAAGACCCATTTTGGAGTAAATTTGGCGGCATGACAGCCATTTCATGACTGGTTGCCTAGACGATCTGTTAGTCAGCTATGTCTTGGATAGAGAATAAATCCCGTTGTGATTCATCTTATTGCAAGTTTAATGAAGCTTTGCTTTGTGTTGTGCTATTAAACAGCCTGGTTGAAGAGCACTTGGTTCCAAACAATCCCACTGGTGAATCTTGTTTGTGCAAAAAGCTACAGGTAGAAAGAACAGTTAAAAGGATTTGTAAATGGTGTGGTAGCTTAAATTTTTTACCCTTTTGAAAAATGTCGTTTGACCATTTTTACAAAAAAAACATTATATTGCTGCCTGGATGTATTTGCTCACCCATCCAAACCATTGAGTTCAGGTCTTCCAATCACTTCTGTGGTAGCTAATAGTATAAAATCCAGCACATACAACAGTCTAGTTGTGAAATTTCCTTGCGACTAAATATTCAATAGTTAACTGTTGCTGGTATTATAACACTGTAGAAGCAATTAGACCTTGTGACTTCTAAACCTTGTGAACAGTCTTCCTGGAAGAGTTGGAAATATTACATCTGAAAACATCATATTAAATACAACAGCTGTGTGAATACTTTTCGTAATATAGCTTATTTGTGAAGTCTTTTTGGCATTGCACTTTCTGGATTTCTGCTGGTACTTTCAAAGTCGTCTTTGTCTCACACCCATGCCACTATGACATTTCTTGTCAGGATATGTGATTTAGCTTCATAACACAAATGAAATGCAGGAAGTAGCGTCTGAAATACTGATAAGATGAAGAAAAATGTTCTCGATGCAAGGCCAAAGGGACTATTCTTTCCATTATTTGTCCCTGGGAATGAATGATCACTGGCAAATGAAAAGGATGAGCTCAGAGCCCTGACAAGGCAGAGCAGAGATGCTGAGAATTTCTACATGTCACCAAAACACAGCTGCAGGAAAATGTTCCTGACTCAGATTCCTTTCTGTTCAGCTCTGAATAATAAAGGAGGTTTTGCAGTTCATCTTTAGTTCAGGTGGTGTAATCATTCTACTGAGTCGAATCATTCCTGTATGTCAGACAATGACATGTTGGCTCAGAGTTATTCAATGTAATACGGGTAATGTATTAATTCGCAAATAAGTGCAATTATTTGACACTTTTGCTAAAGCTTGGGATGTTTTATCGCAGTTACTGTTGCTGTAATACATCATTTATTCACACATATCTTTCCTATTAAATCTTAATTATTATCTTTGGAACCCTTGTTAATGAATATGGTGGAACAGTGTTTAAAAGCAGAAAATGCAGAAAAATATGTTGTCAAAATATGTTATCAATGGATTTGCATTGCTTTGGTTCACTGCAGGTTTTTTAATACACTATTCAGATTTTTGATGAAATCCATTTTGTTGTTTGTGTGTTTCACATAGCAACTGCAATGCGGCCTTAAGCATGCATGTCATATCTGAAATTGCATTTTGTCTCTTTCAATACAAAACTGTGTACTTTATCAGAAAGTGATCTAAAACAAATCAGAAATTGGTCACGTGTTAGGCATGAATCTTTTTTTTTAAAACATGATGTGGTAGTTTGCCTGGTTCAAGCACAACAATCACTAAATCCAACAGATTTTCACCACTGAAACAGGATCATGATCAGACTGGATATGGCATCCTTCCAAGATCCAACTTACAACTTCCTAGGTAAAAGGGAACTAGCATTAATTTTATGAATTCTCTCTTTTCACTCTGCTGTCAAAACCAAGGGCATACTTTCATTCAGCAATCGTTTTTTCTACATAGTTTTTAAAAAAGGGGAAAGAAAAGGAATATTCTCAAATTAAATTAGTGCAATTGTACTGAAATTATTAAATTATTTTGGATAAAAGTGTGCTTAATACACTGTCCTTCTGGTCACATTTCAGGGAAAAACGTGACCTGCAGGTCTAGTTTTGGCTGCAGAAAGAAACACCATATATCTGCTATGTTCCTCTGAGCCATTGGTTTTCCAGCAAGCTGGTGTGAATTATCATTAATTAACTGACTTATTAGGCCCATGCAGTTTCCTGGCAACAGGTCTTAAGTCTAAGCACACTAACACAATGGTAGCACTCACACATAAGTGTAATCCACAGCATGGATTTGGAGAGTTGTCATGATTTCTGATGAAAAAGCTCTCTGTCTGCTTCATGTTGAGAATCGGGACATGTTTGTCAGGAAAGTTGACATAATATTTTTTTAAAGGTGCTGCGCCTGTAGAGTCGCTCATGATTCAGAACATCAAAGCAGACAGATGAAAGAAGTGTTAGCGTTGCGTTCAGTCAGCTACTCTCTGCCTCTAGACTGAGTAGGAGCAGTTCCACCCCGGTGTCAAGTTAGTGCAAAACCTTATCTAGTGACTTTCCAATTAAACTCTTAATTTTTACCTAGTTGATATCACTGTGCTCTACTTTAACTGATAAAAATCTATACATATAGATCTGAGAGAAACATTTTTCATCTTAAAGTGCCACACTTCTCAATAGTTCTGAATCCATTACATCCCATTTAAAGACTTAGATATGAGTTTAAATGTCTGCAATGGTTTAAATCATTTGCTTTAAATTTGGAACCAGCAGTAAAGAAATAGCTGTTGAAAACAGGACAGATGATAAAAGAACAGACAGATTAATCTTGGTAATAAAAGTTCCTGTCAACAGGTTGTTGACACACAAAGCTTCAATTGTGCAACTTCACATCTGTCAGGACAGAAAATAGCTGGTTGTCATGTTTATAAAGAGCATACAGTATAAGTACCCTGTCATAACTTTGAAACCTGTTATTAATAGGAAGACCTACTCTGTCTGCCTCATAAAGAAAGAACACAGTGTAAGTGCATCTGATGCCCGGGCTGTCAAATACACACAAATGTAACCTTTCATGAATTTGGGTCTTGTTGCTCTAATACATTAAAGTCATGTTTTGATTATAAACTGTCAAGCTGTAGATCACTTATACACAAACTACCACCTTCTGCTTACTAACCACCGTAAATTTAATTTGTTATCAGAAAAGTTAAGATTCAGGAGACATGGCCATGTTAACTGATGATGTTTCCTAAATCTGTGACAGTCATAAAGATGTTTTGATGTAGATTGTTTTGAACACTGATTTGCATTTTAATCCAAGTGGAGATGTTTCTTCTTTAAAAGTCTCTGCAAACAATATGGAGAACAAAGAGTGGAGCATACAAATTTTGTAAGACCCTGGGATTGTTATTTGTGAAAAAAAAAAAGTTACATTTATCTTAGCAACATATCACTATGTGAAACTTTTTAATTAACCCCTCATTAGTTCATTCTCATTGATCCTCTTGTCATCTTGGTCAGAAATCACCTAACCTGCATTTGTATGAGTGGTAAGCAAATTGTGTACCGGTGGCAGCATCCACCCACCACTACTGTGACGTGTCACATGTCTAGAACATGACGTTTGAGGTTGATTGGCTGCACAGAAGCTTGTTATCTGACAATTGGATTTGGAAACATTTCAGTGCAGAAGTCAAAAACAAAAATACAGCATCCTCTTAGTCGCAGGTATCCATAACATGTGTACTTAAAGCTGAAAATAATCAGTTTTGATATCAATGGGATGGTAATAGGCTGGAACAAATAGTGGTGTAGGAGCTTGTACGCAGGTCAGTTGTAGATGTGTCTGGGTAATGAATCTACTGTCTATGTATGCCTGTATGTCTAAAGCACGCTGCATTTGTTGTGTCCTGCAGCTATCTCTTAGGACCAACAAGGTCACCTGGTTTAGTCCCAAACCACAAGTTCAAATTTTCATTGTCTTAATCGTCTCAAAACCATTTCACTCCCTGATAAGACCATTGCTCTGAATGTCATTGTAGGTCAAGCAGATTCTCTAAAACGTATACTTGTTTGAAGCAAGGCAGTCATCATGTAATTTCCACGCACTCGTATACAATACCACCCACCCCCCACACCGTAATTCTGAGCTTACACACTAACACTGGGGAATGTAACTTTTATAAAAAGATGTTGTTTTTACATATTTGTTAAAAGTGTAATTATGTAATGTAATGTAAGCATAGCATGAGCCATACGATCTGTGAAAAAAATCAAGCTCCACTGCCTTCTCCTAGTTCTCTGACTCCTATTTGCAGAAATACACAGCTTGGTCAGAAAAAGACAGTCAGAGTCAAGAGGACTGTCTTAGTGCTGTCAATCAGGCTTCTGTACATGCTGCCCACACCCACCCCATTGCTCATCTAGTTTTCCACAACACAGCCTGTCATAAAATCTCAACCTATTTATCTTGGCCACATAAACAGTTTTCCTGTAACTATATGTTGTTTCTCCACCACAAATTGAGCAGCATGCACAAGAATGATTGACAGCCCCTTCCTCCTTTGATTGGTAATATCTGATCAAACCAAGCAGTGTATTTCTGCAGAAGGCAATAGAAACACTGGCCCATACTATGCCATTATGACATAGTGACAATTGAAACAAACATGTAAAAGACATTTTTTTATATATATGAAAGTTGCATATCGCCATTTGGAAATGACTACATTACATATGTTGAAATTTAATTATTGTTTTTTACATTTGAACTTTCACCCACTACATTAAAACTCACAGAAATCAAGCTGATAAAAAAATATATTATAACTCTTTAGGCTTTGAGCTATTTTTGAAAATCCCATTTAAACAGACGTAATTAAATTTTCTCAGTAAGCGCTGCACAAGCTGAGGTGAAACTGAACAATCGTAATGCTCTCAGGGTTTGACTCTCAAACCTTTTACGCTTTTATTTATATCAACAATTTAAATATGAGCCTTACAGAGCATTACTGGGAATTGGGGGAATTTCAAACAGTCATTTTTAGAGGAGAGTCAGAGTTGATAATTTTTACTCTTTGTCCCCTGTTGGACAGCAGTTTTTTTTTATTGTATGTCATTCAGGTCTTTACATTACCTAGCTGGATCACAAGGTTTGTCCAGCAGAGCAGGAAAGGAATCATTATCAGACTTGACATAAACTCCCCCCACCCCCCTTTTTTGCTTGGATGTTGCCATTTATTCTTAGCTGTCAATGGAGGAACCT
The DNA here is from genome assembly GCA_903067095.1 of Girardinus metallicus. NCBI lineage: Eukaryota > Metazoa > Chordata > Actinopteri > Cyprinodontiformes > Poeciliidae > Girardinus > Girardinus metallicus. The sequence goes on along the minus strand of CAEGAE010033936.1, from coordinate 19,638 downwards.
GGTTCCTCGCCTGCTGTACTCATCTTGTCAGCCCAGATTAAATGGAGAGTGTGGTCAGCAGAGACCGCTTTGAGTCCCGGCTGGTCCGCCCTGTCTTAAATCTCATCCCGATCAGCTAATAGACGCCATCAGTTATGTGTCTCTTGTTTACTTCCATATTTCCTTTACTCGAGCTGATTGTGGTTTCTCTCTCTCCGTGACTTTCCTCTTGTGTTTAAAGTGGAGATTGAGGTGCGGTGATGTCATGTAGTTTTCAGCACTCTGGCCATCCTGAGGTGTTGCAGAGCTGCTGTAATTCACTCCCCTTCTGGACCTTTCTGTAATAAGTAAGGAGGCACTCAGCCTGCTGCTGCTGATTACTCTGAGGACCCTCCAGTGCATACTGCCCCCACTCCACTGCCAACAGTCAGCACCATGATGGGGAAAGGAACAGGGCGTCCTAGCTGCCTTTTCACACACACACACAAAAATGGGTTATAACATTTCAAGGTGTCAACTAAATTCCATTGCCTTTGTGCCGGGTCTCTGCTGTTGGGCGTTTAGATGATTCTAGACTCTGGGTTTTATCACTTTTATTTTTATGTATTTCCTCACCTATTGTTTGTTTGCTTGGATGCTTTTTTTTGTTAGATGTTGTTTCTCTGCATGCTGTAATTAACACAGCATGCAGTACCTTATCAGGCAGAACATTTCCTTTTGAACCGAACAGAAATATGAAATGCCTGGACTTTTTCCGACAACGTTGACAGCATTCTCCTTGGCTTTTGTTGTGCAATATGAATGACATTTTCCAGTAAACAAAGCCCGTATTACGCAGAACGCAGTGGTGAGACTCTGATGCAGCGTGAGCCTGATTGTAGAGGCTAAGAGGATGGGAGGATAAGCACTTCTCTGAAATTACTTTGAGCTGCATCAGTCCAGTTTTACAATGTTGCAGTTGACAATGAGATGCTCAGTGAAGTGTTGAAGCCCCAACATACAAAACAGCATAAATGAATTCTTTTACTACAGAATATTCAGATTTTAGTGATTTACTTTGCTTTTAGCAACTCATGAATATCCTCAGCTATTTAAAAGGCCAAATTAGAGAAGCAGGAATTTTCTCTCATTAATTTGCATAAAAAAGCCCCAAATGAATATGAATATGACATGATCCCAACTCTAAATGAAATTCACAATATCCATTGTTTTACAAAAGATTAAATTTTTTTAGTCAAATTCTAAGCCCTCAAAATATTAACAGTCCCTAAAGTTAGCATTTCTGCTTTTGCCTGGCTTAATACATTTAAAGTAGGTTATTTTTATTATTTGAAGGGATATTTGAAGACATCAGACTAATATAACCCATACCAGTACTTTGCACATTGATGTGTTTCTGCAAACACGCCAGTGGAAATAGTCTTTTGTATTCAAAGACCACCGAATGCAAGCATATAAGCCCCCATAAAAACAGGTGCCATTATGCACCATTTTGATCTTTGAAGTGTGAAAGTGGCTGATGTGTGATGAAAGCTGCAGGTTTTCCTTTTTTCTGGCCGCTACCAGACCTGACGCTGTTGGCTGCAGATGTGGCTGCGAAGACAAAGAGGAAGATGGGGGTCATGCGTTGGGGTAGACGGCTCCATGTTCTGAATGCATGATCCGTTTTTATGTGTACGCATGGCAGATTTTCTTTCTCATAAATACTCCTCTTTTTCTCCATTGGCTCCATTGTTCTCTGGTGTTAGTCTGACCCAGAGATGTGTCAGACAGAATGCTTGATGCTGCATGTCTTTGCAAGCAGCTTCAACCACGCTGCGAGCCCGTCTGCATGCAGACTGTTTAATAGAAAAGGCCAACAAGGTTGACGTGAGCTCAAAGAAAAAGAAGAGGCAACACACGACAACCAGAAACAAGACTGTAGGAATTCCCGTGTTGATCTTAGGGTGCATTAGAAGATAATAGAGACAATGAACAATAGAGGATGGAAATTCAACACCCGCATGCATTTATTCTACCAACCCATTCATGAAAAACCTAACAGGATATCATAGCTCTGTATAGGAAGATCACCATCTTTTATTTGTGCTGAGAGGGAGGAAGATTTTCAGTCCTCTGTGAAGACAGACGTCTGTTTGCTCCCTCTGACTATAACCCGAGCAAAGTTGTTTAAAGAGGTTTATCTTTAATAAAGAGCTTGCGGTAGCATGTTGTAACAGGTCGACATCAGTGTTAAGGTCTGATAGCAGACATCAGACAGGCATATGGGGCTTTTGTTGATGCGTTTGACTTCTATCCGTTACCTTTAGTTGAGCTTTAACTCCTTCCTGGTGCAACAAAGCTGACTGAGGACCATCCCTGTTGCTTTTTGTGGCTGATCAATGGAAAAGCCCGCTGACTGGGGCCTCTCTTTGTTCTATGATTAGCAACCAGGATTGTGCGGGGTGGTGCTTTTGTGAGGGTATAAATGTGGGAGGGGAAGCCACAGGTGTGTGGATGGGTATCGCTTTTTATTCATGTGACTGTTGGGCCTCAGGATTAAAGTTTCATCGCAGCTGATCAAAGTGGTTTTCTGTTTATCTGGGAAGACACAGACACTTCAATTTATCAGGAAGCTGGGGAGGACGAGATAATGAAATATTTCTTCACCTTTCTTCTGTTTTGGGACTTTAAAAATAAATTAGGGAGCTTAAATGAATTGTGAAAAACTGGCCTAAAACGAGGTCATAATTCTTTCATGTGGTAAGTATGACACCAAAGTTAGCATCTGTTTTGTAGTTGTTAGTTTAGCAGGTAAACTACTTACCAATTTCTTTTGCACAAATCATAAACCGACTTTGTCAAAAATATTTATCTAAACTGTAACTTAAGAAAAAATGTTAATGTTATCACTAGTGAAACCTGTGGATTGGAGGCATGAACCTTTAAGATAAATTGCCCAGGTTCAAAGGTCAAACCTGTAACAGCAGGTAATGGCATAAAGAAGGTCACCAGATCAGAGGGAGCTTTTGTCATTCAGTAGACAACACACACACTATGGGGGAATTTTTCTGCCATAATCTAAGACAACACATTTTCAGTCTAAAAATAGGATTTCATGTCTTTTGTTCTCAAAACTTGTAATACTTTTGCTTATATTTTTTATTTTGAAAGCAGAACTTCATGTCTTTCTTCTCAAAACTTGTAATGCTTGTACTCAAAACTTCTCCTCACTCTCAGACTTAGTCTCTGCACAGACTTTCTGCTTGTTTTTGGAAAAGCCTTTTGACACCGTCACCTGGCAATCTCTCAGCCAATAACATGAAAGTGTTGTACTGGGTGTGTTGCTTCCTACTAGCGGGTGTGCCTGTGTGGCTACTGTTGATTGTAGCAACTCGCGCCACCTACATCTACTGGATGTAGATGAAATCCTGCTTTCAGACTGAAAATGTGTGCTCTTGAATTATGGCAGAAAAATTCCCCTGTACACACACAGAGAGACACACACACAAAGAGCGAAACACATCATTCAGCATCTGGGACTGATCAGATTTGTCACCCAACGCATAATATAGTCACCGCGACCTCCCAGTGGAGTCCAGCAGCATCATCTTAAAGCAATTCTTCATGTTAATAACCTGAGTGATGTATTTCCTTGAGGTTTCCTGCTCTTCGGTTGTTTCATCCGTACAGACGAGGCGAGCTGAACCAAGACAGGCCAATACGTTAATCACTGGATGTTTAGTCTGAGAGTCAGTTTGAGTTAAAGCAGTAAAGTTGATTGAGAAAGGGGTTAAATTTACATAGCTCGAGTGTGCAATTCATTGAAGTGAAAGCTTTACAGAAAAGATATGTGGGGTGGATTGTTTTGTTTTCTGCATCTTTTAGTATCTGCTGGTTTTCTTCATTCTGAAAGCACATCTCAGATTTTTAGAGGAATCGTTATTTTCTTCCTGTGTTTTGCTAGAAGGATTTGTACTAAATGCTAATTTATCTCAAACAGTCCTCAGGGAAAGTGGCTTGTTATTTGCTGTTTTTCCTCCTAATTCGCTAGTTGATGTGTTCTTTCTTTTTATTGCTGTTTTTTTTTTTAAATTGGTGATAAAATAAGGAACGAAACCAATTAAATCTGTAGTAAAATCGAAAGTGAATGTGTACAGACATTTATCCTATGCTGCAGGGAATAGCTGCTATGTAGGTGTTTGCTCAGCTCGAAGCGGGCCAGCTGCCCCCTGGGCCAGGATCTCCTCCCTCAGGTTGATATTTCAGCTCTCTCCTCCTCTGCAGCTCGGAGTGTTTCTCTTGGCATGGTTTCAGCTCAGTTTGCATGCCTCATCCCTCAGCTACGCTCTCATAATATTCCTCTTTTTGATCTGACTTCCTAACCGTTTCGGTCCCTGGTGGCTATGTCTCTGTAGATGCTGTGGCTGTTGGAGTGTGAGCCCCTCTGAGATTGAATTTTTCTGTTTTTTGACGAGGGATGGAGAGGGTGTTCCTCTCTGACAAGCTCTAAAGGCGAAGCTCAGGATCTATTTCAAGCTGAAACGTTCTTTTTTTCATCTGTAACCATAGCCTTTTCAGAATTTCTAGCATTTTCTTGCCTCCATGTGTCGTAGTTTTACTTTTAAATAGGGCCTATATCTCTTCTTAAACCTAAAGGAGCAAAGCATTTGTATTTTAAAAACTGACTCCTCCTTCTGCTCAGAGTCTATCAATATCACAGCACTGCAGTGCGAAACCTAAAAATATGCTGCCTATGAGCTTTTTTCCTGTACAGTCCAACTGTGCTTAGTAAGCAAGGACTTGAGCCAGGAATCCCTCTGCATAAGAAAACCAAATCTGTATGCAATTTACAGCTGAAACAATTAGTTGACTGTTAGCAGGGGCTTCGTTTATTTATTACTTATTGTTGTTTCATTTTCGAAGCAAAAAACATGGAAACGTTCAATTTCTACTCTATTTACATTTTACAAAATTGCAAAACTAGGTGAAATTAGTCATGAAGCACCTCTAATGTGAACATTTCATGAAAAGACTTGAGATCCCAGTGTGGCAGTTAACATTTTCTTTGGATGAGACGCACAGAAGTCAACACAGCTTAAAATGAGTGCTGCATATTATTAGGAAACTAAAGATTTGCAATATTATTGTTATTGTTGATAATATAAATTAACCTGGGTCTTTCTCAATATTAAATTCTTTCCAATGTTTCCGCTGTTTCCAATACTTACCTTAAGCTCAGAACTGAGTTTTCTATCAGATCTTGAATTAAAGGGCAGTGGCCAAATCCTTGGCAGTCATAACTTTTATGCATACCTGAATTATTATAGACAACTAAATATTGCATCCAATATTTAATTATGACATTACACGTATTGATATTGAAATGATGATTGCACTTCAGATGATTGTGCAACTTTATACCAAATATGTTTGTGAATTAAGCTTCAGCGACTTCATTTAAATATAATTTAGAGCTGAAAAAACCCCGTCCTGATTAAGAAGTCAAACAAACTCCGGGTAGATAGAGATGCAAATACGACCAAGCAATTTGTTGCATTCTGATAGTGAGGTTTATGCAGTGCATTTTTAAAATATGTTGTGGTGTTTTAATGACTGTGATCAGGTAGAAGACATGCAGTAAATGTCTCAAGGTTGGGAATTAAATCCTGGATATGGAAGCTATTGGAAGACCAATCTGGCACCTGCTCTACCACCACACACCTTTATACAGTCTTTGCTTAATTCCTCTGAGTTTTTGCTGGTGTGACTCTAACAATTATAGTAGAACAGACAGAAATAAAAACTTTTATTACACAATAAGCCACCTTTTGAAACTAGAACAAATAACTACAAAACCAGAAGCTATGTTGTTGCTCCAGGTGACTTTTCCGCATTTAAGAGTGGTTATTGTGGCAGTAGCAGATAGTTACTTGTTTCCAGTTGTTAAATGTGGTGTGAGAACAGAAGAGGGATGCATGTGTGTCGATTTATTCTCTGTTACCTGCATAAAGGAGATTAGGGTTAAAGAAGAAGCCCATGTCAGAGGGAGAAGGAGCTTGTAGTTCTTGAAGATCAGAACGACAAGAGGATCATCACAGACAAAATCACAGAGAGGCTGCAGGAGAGTGAGCAGAAATATAAAGCAACAGAACAACAAGGAGCTCACAGAAGAGCAACTTGTTTTAGCGGAGCAAAGACTGAGAGAAAGGCAGAAATGTTTTGGTGGGAGCGAGTCGCAGCTGCAGCTGAGTGGAGTAATGAGTCTGACCACATCGCTTGCTTCTGGATTCCTCTCATTAGTTGGAACCGGGTGACACAAAACTCTGTTTTGACAAGCCTAGTTTATCTGTGTGTGCGTGTGTTTTTGTGTTTTAGTGTGTGGAGGGCCGCACACTACATCTCTTTCTTTTTTCCAGGGTCCTGAAGGTGGTTTGTCTGGACAGGATAATAAGTGTGAAGCCTTGTCTTTATTCTGCACCATCTTTGCTGTGACTCACTGTTTTTCAGTTCCCTTATTTGCCCTCTCCATCCTGTTCACTGATAAAACTGAGAGATATTTCTTTAGTGGAGAAACAGTCCATTCTACTGATGTGCATCCTCTTGCTGAACAATCACTCCATGAAGGCCTTGCGCCATCCTCCATTTCTTCATATTTGCTTGGAATGAGTACTAATAATTTTTGACAGTGATATGGAGTAATGTCTATGCAGTATTTTTGAAGGTTTTCTGTGTTTGTTTTTTTTTTATGGAGTCCAGCTTTCTCTATACTGCCTCACCATTTTCACAAGAAGGGTAATGGTTTCCATGACCAGGGGTTTGTTGTCTACATACAGCAGTGGTTTTAGATACAAGCAATACTTTGTCCAGAGCAACACTTTTACTGGACCATGTAAGTGCTAAAAATATAAAAGAGACAAGTCATGAGAAAGACAGAAGTAGTAAAGTATAGGGTAGGTGCTCATTTGGGCATCTCATTGAACAATTCGGCCCTTAAGAGTCTCTTCAAGATTGCCAAGGATGCTCCAGTAGTACTCAGTAGGTTATTCCACAATCAGGGAACGATGAATGAAAAGAGTCTGGATTGTCCTGATCTTGGTGTAAACATTGTTAGCCAACAATTCCTTGTTGACCGAAGATACCAAGTTGTAACTTTAGCCATTGTAAGAGCATTCAAGTAGATGGAAGCCATTCCATTAAACACTTTGTAGGCTAACATCAGTGAATTGAATTTGTTTAGGCAGCTAAGGGTTTCATCAATCCGTAGATGGTCATAAGCTGCACGAGGAGCTGGGTGTTGGGTAATGGACAGTAAGATTCTTCTTACATTTCACAAAGCAAAGCATCACAATCAAACTTTAAAGGTCAGCTTGTCCACTTTTGTGGAGCAACACAAGGATTAAGTTTTGATGCAGATATTGTGGTATATGTTCAGATTGGCTGGGAAGATGAGCAGTTTAATTTCAGAGAGTTTTCTTATTTATTTATAAATTTTTTTCGGATATTTGCTTTTAATCTGTCAGAGACAATCCAAGGTTTGTGCTGAGACTGTGTGGTCATCCAGTGGAAATGACAGATAGAGCCGAGTATCATCAGCATACCAGTGGAACGAGAAGCCATGTGACCATTGAAAGCTCAATAATAATAAAACACAAGAAGTTTGGTGTAAAATGGTCATCCGTCCTCTTATCTGCTGAAAGTCTCAATTTGTCTCATAAACTTTCACCTGGAATGAACTCCAGACCAGTTGTAGCATATTATGGAAAATAGTTTGAAAATTTATTTTCATCTTGCAACTTTCCCCTGTTTTGTCACTTGTATTTTTTGGTGTGTCCGTAACCAAAGAGATTTTTTTCAGTGCAACCTGGTATTGCTCAGTATGAATTTTGAAATTGTAACCAGCTGGTCACAAATCAGGGTTGATCAGTTTGAAAATTGGGTGATTTTACTCACTGTGCAATTCTAGTTTAAATTGAACCTGTGTTCAATTTAAGCTCCCGTGAGATTTTTATTTAAAATCTCACTGTTCTACAATAATTCTTCTATATTACTCTCTATTAGTTCATAGGGTCAGATTGTTGGCTATGGAAGGTTACACATTAGACTTTTTAAGTTGTGGATAACACATTATGTAACAACATTTTTTTTACTTTTCATAAACTCCCCATAAATAAATTGATCCACACACTGAACCTTAGCAACGGTGAAATTATCGCACATCTGCATTATCCTTTAGAGCATTCCATCCACAGTGAAGTGTTTGTGAATAAGTTGATCTGAGCACATGAAAGCAGACTTTGTCCATTTGTGTGTGGCTAACACCCCCAGTGTCTTTGAACATCTGGACTCCTGAGACAACAGCAGGGCTGTGAGCTTCAATCATGGACAGGTAGCGGTCCTTTTGAACAGTGATGAGCTGGGATTTGATCAAAATGTCACACTGTCAGGAGGAGCCAGAGCACCATGTACTCAAAAAGACACAACCTGATGTAATTATTTAGCCATGATGATAAAAGTAGCCTCTACCCCAGTTTTGAGTGATGACTTATATTTTCCACAAAATATAAGTCATCATTTATATTTTCACTGGGTCTTGTTTTATGGCATTAGCTGGGAGACAGATTCAATTGTGTGACAGATAAACGTTTTTTGCAGCTTTTTTCTTTCTTCAGCCAACCTTCGCTTAAAGCCCACCTGATCTAAACTGTTTTTAGCCTTCCCATCTCACATCTATTACCTGATCCATGAGACAATAAGGTACCACTAATCAGAGTTTTAGTCTAACGAGTGTTACTACAGCCTACAATATAGGCCAATTAATGCAGTGTTGCAGTATTTTCACATTGTTCAACAACAAGCTTTCTGGAAAATTAACAATATCAAGTGTGAATCTCACTTCTTTTATGTTGAAAGCTAGAGACCAATTTGATACATCTCCAGTAGCATCTTGTGGTTGTAAGAAACTATCTCTGAGAAATGGGTAGGACTTGGTAGGCAGCAAAAGAATCAAGAAACTTTTGGTGATAATGGAGAAAATGCTAATCCTATTTTCTTTTAATTAGTTTTTTTGTTGTTTAGATGCTGCTGGTGGTGGATTTTCTCACCTCACCATAATATCCACCTGAATTAAATGTCATCATCAGAGGTTGTTGTAGCTCTGTGCCAATTTTCACAAGGCCAATTATTTTTTTTAATTTATGAAGCAGTTTTTTTTTTTTTCAGTGTTTATTTTCGCTACAAGCACTTTTTTCAAGAGCAGGAAAACCATGGCAAGTTTAAAGAAAAGGCCAACCAAGCTTTTTAAATGAGTCAAAATTTGCAAATTAACATAAACAATACAAATAAAATCGATAAGATTCATAAAGACAATACCTAGAAGTTTTTTTTTTTCCACCACACTGATTTGATGTAGTGAAAACAAATTTATTAAAAACTCCCTAAAAGAGTAAAAGAGTAGCTCTTATATACATATCTTTAATTTGAGGCCTTTATGCCTATTTCATCGAGTTTTCTCCTAGTTATTATCAGCTGGTGAGTCAGGGCTGCAAACAGACTTGCTATTTTATTTTATTTTTATTTTTTCAACCAAATAATACAGTAACATTCGCAGAATGCCGATTGCTGAAATTTGCCTGATAAGTCATGTGAGTCCTTCATGTGGGTTAAAGTGAAGCTCTCTGCTGTCATCTTTGCTCTTCTGACATGAGGCAAGGTGACACCTGCTGCACATGTGGACATGTTCCCCATTTGGGATTACAGGGATAATCCCTGTATTATTTGGCAATATACTGCCTGAGTCCGGCCTGACCTCCATTGTAATGTGATCAGAGTATGTTTGTTCTGCTCAGAGGTTGATTTAGCCGTCTGTGAACAGGTAAAGGTTTGTCTGTGTGGGTTGTTTGCACAATAAGGCCAACGCGGAGATGATGGGTTTTTTTACCTTTCCTGTGTTGAGTTAATGCTCAAACTAAGACTCTGGGATGTTATGTTTGCCTGTGATTTGATCAACAGACAAAATTACCACGGCCTCCCAAAAGGCCAATATTGTTATGTGGTAATGGGAGCGCTCTGCCACATGGGCAATGCTTTCTAGCAAAGTAATCCACATTGATTTGTGGGGCAACTTTGATAAATTGAGGGAGTTTCAAGTTGCTGGTTCGTTGCGCAATGCTCAATTCCCAGTGTGGTGCTGTGCTCTTCTGCTTTTTATGTGGTTGAGACCGCAGTATTATAAAACAATTTATCACCCTGTAGAAGAAAGATCTCCTAGTGATTAAACTTTATTTAACTGTCTAATCAAAAGTGAGAAGAAAATGTAAATTTTCAGTCAGTCTTTTTTATGAAAACCATGAATTGTGGAGGAAAAATCTTTATAACTCGTAAATGTGCTGCTTCTCATTTCTGCATGCATTCATGACACAAATTAATCATGTAATTTGTAATTTTATGCAGAGTATTTCTATGTGTTAAAGGTTTGTAATGAAATGAAGTATAGGTGGGATGTGTTGCCTTGCCAATGCAGCTGTGACCCAGCTAATTATTCACTCCAAGCGAGAGATAAAGAGATTAAAATACTAGATGCAACGCTGTGATGGCTGACATTTACCTGATGGATTCAGTAATATTTTTTCCCAGGTATTTTGTTGGCAACATTGTGGTGGGATGGAAATTAGCTGGGGCAGAAATGTCCTTGAAAGTTAATCAGACAGCCGTGAAATTAAAAAACGAGAGGGCAAACGGTGCACAACTGCAGGGAGCAAGCAGTAAAACTAAAGGCTGACTCCACATAAAAGAGCTGACCATATCGCAAGCAAACAAAAAAAAAAAACATTCCTCCATACATTAATGAGGTAAAATAAAACCTGAAAGATAAAGGGAGAAATAATCATAACTTTTCTTGAAATTGCTGTAATAACAATGAAAAACGGCAACAACTCAGACTAAACCTAGTATGTTACAGTGGAGACATATTCTAGCTTAGTTTGGCACTACAGTCAAAACTTGTAGCATAAGTTGTTGACTTAAAACCAAGTAAATTTATACCGCAATGCATTTTCATCTGTGTTTATCAATTAGAGGTGTCCTACATTAAATCCTACCAAATTCAGTTTGTTTGCAAACATATGATGCTAAATTGGTTCTATAAAGGAGGAAATCTCTGCAGGTGTAACTACCCAATAAAACTATGCACCGCTTCCACTGCTTTATCATAACAGTGGTGTCGTGGGGCTGAGTTTTGGGTTTATTCTGAAGTCTTTAGGTTTTTTAAAGAAACACACCAAAGATATTTTAAACAGTCGCATTTGTGAACTAAATCCACAGTTGTTTCATCCGGCCGCTGCAGCGGTTTATATTGTTGACTAAAACCTGATTTTCAGTTGAAAAGTTTGTTTCTGTCACGCATCACTTGCTCTGGATCGATCCACAATGATTCCGGTTATGTTGTGAAATTTCTCCAGTCTTGTGTTTAGCCTCTAGTGAACCAGTGATTCTGTTCTTCTGACTCGGTCGGCCGTGACGTTCTGTGCAGACATGTAAGAAAGATTTAATCCTACGGTTCTCTTGCAGATCACGAACACATGCGTCTAAGGAAGGTTGATTGGTTGGTTTGCTCTCTGGATGAGTGATTGAGGGGGCGACAGGAATTATGGGTTCGCTTAGAAGTCAGAAATGTGAAACAGGAGAAATTAATCTTCAGCTTCTGAGACTTTTCCCCCACTTTACACATGAAAATACAAGCATTAGTTTTTTTTATTATTATTATTTCTGATGGAAGGTTAAGCTTTAACTTTAGTCTTTGAGTGATTATGTATCGGCTAATGTTCGTCTGAACATAAAAAGTTCTCTGCAGTGTTTACTTATTACTTTTACACCAGCAGAAACATTTAAAATCTGTTCCTCTGTCCAATAAGTGTTAATGAGGAGACCCAGGCAGCAAACATGACTTCTTCTCAAACCGATTGTCTTCTCGTGGCACCGATTTGTTCAAATCCAAAGTTCTGCTCTCACAGGAGCTGCGTCTGCTCCGTTTTAATCGAGTTTAACTCTGAGGAGGGCGTCTGTGCTGTTTTTTTTTTTTTGTTTTTTTTTTTGAGGGTCTGAAATATCAACGTGATTACAGACTGCTGTGGTTCCCAGTTTTCCTGCCTCGGTACAGCAGAGTTTTCAGAGGTTTTAGGTTTCCTCACACATTTTACATCCTTTTCTGCTCAGTGTGGAAGCAATCAATATCTACTGATCTGGCATGTAATCACAGACTGCTGCTCTGATGAGGTCTCATCCTGTTTCAGCCGTGCTCTTTAGAGGTGTGTTAAATTGCATGCTAACACTGGAGCTGTATTTACTGTCGGCTTGCAGAGTTTGTGATCGGCCGTGTTGGTAATCTTCGGCAAATGTTAAGTCAGCGTTTCTGCTCATCGATATTTGAGCTTTCACTGATGAAATGATGAATGCACTCTGTGGATTACTGTGGCTACACAAAGCCAAGTGTGCCCAGAGGGCCTCTTCATAATATTCTTGGGCGTTACTGCATAATTATCACTGTAGTATGACGGTTAGCTGTTTGAGTCGCTGCTCATACACACAGTATGTTCTCTCTAATTGATGTTTCTGGAAGAGCTGCTATTTTAAACCTTCACATACCAACTTGTCCTGTGTCATTAGTGTTAGCAAAACAGCCTAAATAACACATTAAAACATGATTAAAGGGTTTTTTTTGCATTTGGTTAGATTGCAGTGGTTTCATATTAAGGTTTTCTGCTTAAATATAATTGCAGTGTATGGTTCAGATTATCCTGTTCCGGAGATGAAACAAACCAACACCGTCTGCAATAATAGAGTCAAATCACACCTTTAGTTCTTTGTTATGTTTCCTCTTCCTGATCCCACTTACTGATCTGATTCATTGAAACTGGACTTCACTCTTTATATGTAGAACAGCTTAATCTGCAACGGAGTTGTGTGACGGTATGCTGTGAATTTAGATTTGTGATGCATCACTTTCATTTAGGAATTTGCAAAGATCTTCACTGACATCTTAATCTTAATCTATGTGCTGTTAGCCCACTCTTTGCAGTTATAATGACTGCATTTCTCTGTGAAGGGTTTTCCCAAGCTTTATAAGAGGGTTCACAGCATTTATTGGTTATTCTTCCAGAAGCTTGATTGTGAGATGAGACACTGTTGTTTGGGTAAGAACATGGAACTGTTCAAAATATCTTGGTTTGCTGCAGCATTAAATGTTTTTTTTAAGTGGAAATCTTAAAAACATCCTCACTCAATTATCTCCTTTAAATCAATACAATACATTCAGGTAACTGTTGTTTTCCTGGGAACCACCAAAGATAGACTCTTTCATTGGCCAGCTCAACTGAGAAGCATTATCTGTTAATCACATACTTTACACAACTGTATTCAACACTTTAGTTTGCACTTGGTGATGTAAGACTTGGATGGGAAAAAAGTGTAGAAAGTCCTTAAAGAAGTAGTAAACACCAGCAAGCCTCGAATCTAATTTGAACATTACTCATATGGCTTTTTTTTTTAAATTGGACAATCAGTGTAATCTTGTTGTTTTTTTTTTACATGAATATTCAAAGATGCTGCAGTGGAATAGCTTCACGTTTAAAAAATAAAAAGAGTAACTATTCAGCTGTTGTTTTGGCTGAAACATAATATAATAAAAGATAATAGTAGATAATTTGATAAGATTATAAAGTATTGTTTTTGGCACAGACTTCTAATTACTGTTGAGCATGTGGACTACAATCTGCCTCCCAGAGTAGAGAATAATTACGCTGCAGTGTGTTTTAAAACTTCTTTAGTTGCGCTAACGAGGGTCATTGTTAGCTTCACACTGCATAAATACTTGTCTTTATACACTTGATGTCTGACATACTTGTTGAAACCATTTCCATACTAATTAAGGAGTTTATTGTTTCAATCTGTCAAGTTGCATGTTTTTCCACATCTGTGTTTACCTGCAGCAGCAGCAGCAGCAGCTTCTTTATATTTGTTTTTCTGAAAGGTAACACTACAGTATGTTGGTCATGGCTACATGCTACTTACTTAGGCTGATCTTTACACAATGACATATCAGTTCAAAGGAATAATTTAATATATTATATTTATATTCCATTCCACATATATATATATATATATAGGTGAGTTGGGAGGGCTTCTGTTATTTACAATCTGAAGTAAAGCAAATTGTGGAATTAGAAAGCAAAGTTAATTTCTAAAGCATCTTTAAGGAGCTAGCTGATATTGCTTAGGCGATGTATAAATACACCATAACACAAAAACTGAAAATTGAAATTATGTTTTGTTTTTGTTTCTCGTTTATAAAAGGTTTTATCAGAGCTTTACAGGAAGCCTGCAAAATATTTTGCAATGGTGGGAAGGTAGAATCAGCCCGGCACAATGGGAAAATTATCTTCATCTCTGCACACAAGCTCATTTTATCTGCTGACATTTCAGAGGATTTTTTTTCTAACTCTGCACAGCAAGGTTTTATTAGGAAGACATGTCGCTGTATTGGCCTGTTCACGGTTCAGTGATCAGCAGAAAGGTTGATTACAATGCTTGACTGGTCTGAGAGGGTTTGATGGATGTTTTGGTGCGATAAATGGTGTAGATTTGAACAAAACTCAGTCACTCTTCTGCTTCACAGGTAGAAACTGATGTTTTTTTTTATTATTATGCCCACATCTGTCAAGCAGTGAATGTGAGGGTTTGATAAGTTAAAAGACAGCTGGCCTTTATAGCTGTGGTTTTATTGCTGATGAGCAAAGGCAGTGAGGGGCGAGCCGGGTGCTGCTGCATGTCTCTTCCTCTCTCTTCAAACCCAGTGTAAGGTCATTTCACATGAACCGCTCTCACTGCAGGCTACAGCGCCCAACTGAAATGTAAGTGAGAACATTACCCGGAAACTGGCTGGTGAGGAGTTCAGGCCAAAACAAAGACGTTCACTGGCTTGGAAATGAATCGGCCGCCGGCTCGGATGTGGCGTAAACACTCCAGCTGATGTTCATACGAGCGAGGTCAGAGGCACTCGGTGACACCGGATGAGTGTTTTCCTAATTGATCTGAAAATCACTGCGGGTTTTCCTTTTACAATATACCACACATAAAGGCCTGGTGAACTGATTAAAGCTCACTCAGTGTTGGCTGTAAATTCTGCAGCTTTAATTAAAAGCCTTACAAACCAGCAGATGTCATCACCATTTAGTTGTCTTCACTCTGTAGTGGGAATATTGTGCTTAGAAATAGAAGCATCTGAATCCGTCTTCTAATTGTCACCCAAGTTCTCTCTTCCTGCTAAAATCAAGGGGCAGTGACGCTTCCACCGCCACCGCCCAGTTTAGTAAGACGGAGGTGGCTTATCAGGGACTCATCCGTTTCAGGGAGCTCTGTTTTTTGTGGTTTAGAAATTAGAAGGAACCAAATCTTGTGGTTGCAGTCATTCTCAGAGGACTTTTCGTTGTGTTTTTTAGCCTCCTCCTCCTGAATGACAGTTCAGTGTTTTTTTTTTTTTTTTTTTTTTTACTATAATGATTTGCAGATATTCAGGGCTATAAAGAGATTTTACCAGGAGAGCTCTCAGAATAGAAACTAAGGGTTTGATGAGATAATCATATTTAGATACAAAGAGATTTCCACAGCAGTTTGTTTTTAGCTTTGAAACCTTAAAAGCAATCCTCTTTGAAAGATATAGTAAATTAATGGATCTTTACAAATAGGCTGTCCTTCTGCAACAGAAGGCAAATGTAGTTAACTTAATATTCTAATTCTCTAGTCGAATTTATCTTAAGGCATTGAATGATACAATAATCAGTAATATTTCAGTTCTTAAAACAATAAGCAAGAAGAAATGAGTATTCCCATGTATTTTTACTTTTAAGTAAAAGCTCAAATTACACAATTACTGAGGAACATGTTGTTGTATGCTTTCTTAAATTATTTTAAAAAATTTTATGAAAGTTTGATTTCTATAAATCTAATTTAACTGCTTTTAATGGTTTCCTGCAAAGTTTTATTTACTTATTTTTGTATTCCCAAACGTGATTTCTGCTTCCATATGCGAAGTTAACAAATGTTAGAAAGAATTATTATTATTATTTTTTTTTATCTTATTCAGAGTTTACCACCTCATTATCAAATATTGGAGTGATGTGTGAACTTTATTTATTTACAGGCATTTTCACAGTTGGTGATTCAGCACAAGTTTAGGGGATGTTTGATTTCTAGTGCTGCAGATATGTGAAAGAGTCAAGATGGGGTTTATGTTTATTAACAATTTTAAAGCTTAAATTCCATTGCTGGAAACCCAGTGAGGGCTGAAGCTGTTTAATATGTAGTTTCGCTATATACACTTGATGTCTTTTTAATATGTGTTTTGTAAAAAAAAATATATTAGGACAACATTTGATTATTTCCTATCCTAAAATAAAGTGTGCATTTTCAAGAATATATGCATTATGAACATATGTGACTGACCGGGTGCAGCTAATGGATGGATGTTTGGATAGTTTTCTAAAACTAAAACAAATTTAAAACTAAAAACACTATATAACTTTTAAATGAAATTTGTTATAGAAAACGTAGCTGGGGAATGAGTGAAGGAAACACTGATATTAGACATATTTTTTAAAGTTTAAACAATGCTGATTGGGTAGTAATGTGTTACAAATGAGTGCTAAGCATTTTCCATCCACCAGTTCGAAAAAAATAATCCCAAATTCACCCCTAGCAGAAGGTTTGTTAGGTTGTGATTCACCTGATGTGGACCAGGCAACACATTTACCCACCTGAGTAGAACTTAACTTATCTTGACCTCAAACTGAGTCTCACTCTCACTTTGTGTTTGCTGGTCTCTCCTGCCAAATCCAGTTGGCAGCACTTGACTGGAAGCCTGACTCAGCTGTTGGTGTCATTGCAGCTGTATCCTCAATGGATTTGCCTTGTTTTTGAGCCACACAGTTGATTACAACCAGAAGTGCCAAGCAGCTGAGGCTTAAGTTTGGATCTCTTTTCTTTTTTTCCTCATCTCATACAATGTTTGTCACACATAAACATGCTACAGCATATGAGAGTTGGGGGTAAAGTCGGTGTCAGGTCATTCTTAACTAAATCTTATACCAGATAATTCATGTGGAAAAAAATAAGTTGCCTCCTGCACACTTGGACTGCCTTGAGAAGAGAGGTTTTTCACCTCTAGCATGACCTTCAGAGCATCTGAAAACCTGAAAGCGATTATTAGCCTGATTTCTCTTTTTTCATATTCATGTGTTGTCGATTGAACTAAACAAGAAATCGCAATCCAAATGTGTCTACTTGTTTGTTTGCACGTACATACTCAATAAGGCTTTTGAAGATCCAGAGTGCGATGGTGATCTCTGCAGCATTTCTTTCTCTACTTTCTTTCTTTCCTTCTTTACTCATTTAGATCCAGTCTGATCTGATATTCTCTCTCTCCAATCCCCAGAAGCAGCAGTGAGAGGTTTTCCGTCCTTGGCAGTGTCTTGTATCTCACATCACTTCATAAACAAACAATCCAAAGATTGAGTCGACAAACTCAATCCATTCCTTCACCATATGAACACTTTTCCACATTTCCTCTTTCAATTGCCTCTCGTTACATTCAGGTGCCTCTAATTTCTTTTCTCTTCCCCACATTTTCCTTAAGAAACCTTGTCAAAACAATAGACTGTTGGAGAAACATAGACTAATGTTGAATGCCATGTTTAATTACTTGTGCTTCCAAATGACTCAGTTTGCTCACTGAATTTGACCTCGCATCTTGTTAATGTTTGACTCTAATTGGCTCTAATTGAAATGTTTGATGTGATTCTTCAACACACTGGAAATGTGTATAGAAAGGATGTGTAAACACAGAGCTTATTTAAAATGTTTAGCAAGAGACTGGATTTCACACTCAAAATCATTACCACAGAAATAAACATTAAATAAAATTATCATAAGTGTTGCCGCAGCTGATAGAAGTAATGGTCGTTTCATGCATTATAACTTTAAATGAACTCAAAACTTTTCTCGTCATTGCTTTGCAGTCTGGATTGTCTATTCATTTTATATTTGAGTTCAGTACGTGATCCATAAGCACTCTGTGTTTCCATGGCTCTGCATGCAAAGTAGCTTAGAAATTAACTCTGATTGATAAAAAGGAGTTTGTGTATGCTGCTCCTGCTCAGTGAGGACATGAAGAGCATTTTGTCAAGTGCTTTGTGTTCACTCAGAAGTTACTTACATGTCTGTTCTGATGAGCACTGCATCCTCCCATCAAAGTGATTCAGGTCTGATATTGACAGATGTGGGTTTCTGCAGGATGTGGCATAGGAAGACATGGCTCTTTATCTTCTGTAGGAACCTGGAAAAGTTCTAACAAATAAAACAAAGTAAGAGTTTAAATAAAAATTTTATTAGTTAACTTTTTGATAGTATTGTATGCTGTGCTGTAAAAAAAATATTTGAGTGCTTTTTTTGTCACATTAGAATGTTTCAGATTATCAAACAAACTTTAATATAATACCAGGTTTTGGCTCTGTGTTTCTTTTCTTTTGAAATATTTTTAACTTTATTATATCATTATAAATGGTGTGATTTTAATTTTGTACATGTCTTAGATTGGTTTTAACAATTGCCACATGAAGTCACCTTTTCAAAAGCTTTGCATATCAGAGCAGTGATAAGAAACATACCAGCATAATCAAAGTCTGGAGTTAAACCCGTTTGAGAGGCTGTGACATGACCTTAAGCTAGTCATTAGTGTTTTAAAATCACTCCAAAATGCCTGAATTAAAACTATTCTGCAAAGAAGAGTGAATCAACCAGAGTCATCGTAGAACATGTACACACTTAGCTGGCTCTTTATAAAAACGAACATCTTTCCCACATCATTTTAAAAGATAAAATTGTGTATGGGATTGTTTTCAGAAATGTTTTCATCCACACAAACCAGCATAAATATGTCTCTGATCAGTGTTGCAAACATGCCAAATGCATAACGGACAGTGCACTGCAAAGCTAAAAACATTGTCAGCCAATCAGAATCCTTTAAAGCAACCAGGACAGCCAGCAGTTCATCCAGGTTTGCTTCAAAACCGGCAACAGCAACATTGAAACCCATTGTGCCTCTTTATTGGGAGGGAGAGTCGTTGTAAAACAGCTGACCTCCAGTCATCTTTCTCCTTTACACTTCAATGTATTGGAGCAGTTTGGGATTATAAAAACAAACAAGCAAAAAGTGTCTGAACCAATGTAAAACTCAGCACCTCTCTGATGGTCATTTTTCTTCCACTGCACCCAGTAACAATGGTCACTTTGTGACATTGGTACTTGATCATTCGTTACAGATCGCAATGCATTGGACCCTAAAACTTTTCTGATGTACAAAATGCAAACACAAACACAGGATTTTCTCAAATCTCCGCTCAAATCCACACAGAACAGTTCTGTGTGGATGAAAGGCCAAACACGTAAAGATGTATTTGTTTTTAGCTTTATTTATTATTCAACTAAATGTGGCTCAAGTAGTTCCATCCATCCATTTTCTGTTCACCCTTAGTCCCTTAATGGGGTCGGGAGGTGCTGGTGCCTATCTCCAGCTACGTTCCGGGTGAGAGGCGGGGTCACCCTGGACAGGTCACCAGTCTGTCGCAGGGC
>CAEGAE010033935.1:0-26315 GCA_903067095.1 Girardinus metallicus | reverse complement strand
TATCTATCTATCTATCTATCTATCTATCTATCTATCTATCTATCTATCTATCTATCTATCTATCTATCTATCTATCTTATGGTAATTCCTATTGGTGTTTTCTACTGCTATTATATTTAAATTTGAAGTTGGTTTTCTTCACCACTCCAACATAAGCACATAATTGCATTGATTTGAATGAGGAGATTTTGTTCCTGATGGAATTTTCCTTTTGTCAAAATTGTAACATGTATTCAGCAGCATAATTACAGTGTGATGTCTTTGCATTTTACATCCCTATGGGTGTTGAATATGAACACACGTGTTGGATTACAAACACCCATAATCAATTAGGCTCAAGGCAAGGCCATGATGAAGGTATGCAAACTTTTAACTCAAACTATATATGAAGAGAAAGATCAGCCACGTAATGATGCAAATGGGTATGTGGTTACATTAAAATGTTGACATTTTCATGGCCTGTTTGAAGTGATTAATCCTGCACAAACACCTTTGTTCTTATATAAGCTAACTCCCAATGAAGACTTAAGTAGCACAAACTTAACATTCTTTTTTAAAATGTAAGCCATTCAGAGGAAATTGTACTTTTCACAGCTTTATCCACATTGTATATTCAGATGACAAAAAAAGAAACACTTTCCTGGTAGAATAGCCCTATTTCATTGCAGACCAGCCTACTGTGTTTATAAATAGCCTTACTTTAATCTCAATGTGAATTCCTCCTAAATCAAATAGAGCATAATAAGCTGTCCCCTTGTGAAGCAGCCTCTTTCTGTTAAACATTGTGCATCTGCATCCCCTGTGGGGTTCAGGAGATATGGCCTGTTTTCTACTGCATCTGTATATAAGTGCATTTCAAAACACTTAAAATGAATAAACATGACAGTAACAGCTCAATGTTATTTGGTAAAATAAATTTAACTTACAAGTTAATTTTTGTAGAAAAGGGAGGATAAACAGTTTTTTTCTGTTCTGTCTTGGTCCTGAGTGATGAGAAACTCCAGAAAATCCCAGACTAAAAAGTAGTTAATTGATGCAAGAGCATCTGACACTTCCTCTAATGCAATTGATTTTATTTCCTGGAGGTATATAAGGCTCTGCCTTCTTTTTTTCTCCACCTATGTAACCAGGGATAGACGGTAATAAAAAGAAGCAATGCAATGTGTACATCAAATGAAAAGAGAATATTTCATGCAGTGGATTTTTATCTGTATGAGATAGTTTTGTTATCTTGTAAATTTAACTGTCAGCCAAGTCTGTGAGTGAAATAGCATACTGCAAAGGACAACCCTGTGATCAAAACACATTCAAATCTTTTTTCTTTTCAAACTTTATTATGCTAAACACCCTGTGGTTAACCACAGGTCTTTCTTGCCTCGTCAACTTCTTCCTGTGGTGTCACATCTGTTAGCTGAAACAGTTTTAGCCGATTAATAAACATGCAAAAGTTTGACATAAATACAAACAATTTCCATACTTTTTAATGAAACCAAAGATATTCACTACCCTAAATGTCTAAGTATGGTGGAAAATTATGAAATTATGTACATATACATTTCAAATTAAACCATACGTAGGTACATTTCAAGAGAATTTCAAAATATTTTAAATAGATGGAATTCTAACTTATTGCTCTGTCTCTGTGACAACTATAAATACTAAGTGAGGATTAATTATTCATGTCTTAAAATATGATTTTCCAGTCATGACCTTGAAATACAGAGTCTGAGGGTCTTCAAAGTTCAGAGAAAACCTTATGCTAACCACATTCTATTCAGAGATAGTGCTGTAGATTGCTGCTTTCCATAGGTATATAATCCCCCTGTTGCTTTTAAAGCTTTTAGACGAGTCATTTTACATTTGACTCTTGAGGACTTTTGGAATTTTTATATCTGCAAAACAAGCTCAAATCATCAGCCTTCACCACTATGCTTGACAGCTGTTATGATACGATTAAGTGTGTTTGATCCGCAACATCAGATTGTTACCTTCACATTCATAGTATTCCTTTACTGTAAATGCAGACAAGGAAGACTTATTTTTTTCCTATGTTTTTGCTGCTTTATTTAGTCATGACATGAACAGTATTATTAATAATTGTAAATACATAGACAGAAAGTGAGAAAAGATGGGTGAGAAAGCAAGGGCTTTCTCAGACCAGTGAAACAAATAGAAAAACCTTTTTACATTTAGAATATAATGGAATTAGCCCTTATGGTCCCAGAGTGGGAAAATTGAGGCATTTAAGTCTTTTTGGTAAGAGGTTTGCACACAACCATTATTTGAAGACATTATTGGGATAATGGCTTCACATGTACAGTTACTATTGCCTTACAAGAAGAAGGTCCAAATGCGTGGTTGTTTGATATGCGTGTCTCTTTGTTGTGATGTAAATCTTGTTTTGTTTTAATTTCAGCAGAAAAACAATTTGACAAAAAACAAGAATCACTATTTCCAGCATAAGACATCTGACAACCTAAATATTAACTCTTATTTTCCCAGTTCCTTGTGGGACTAGTTTCACATCCGTTTGTATATGTAGAGCACATGCTGGCATCTTGGACAATTATGCTTCACATCGTTACAGGAATCAAGGCAGAATGGGATACAGCAGCAAAGGAAGCACCTGTATGTGGGGAAATGGAGATTGGGTTCTGTTAGATTTTATGCAACTGTGGTTATTTGTATTTGAATGAAATTTGACTTTGATGTACTCCTTTAGGATGTGAAATATTTAGCAGATTTTTACCCCACAAAGCACAATCCTCCACAAACAAGCCAGGTCAATAATCCTGGCTCTGGCTCTGTACGGGTGATCACAGTTTCCTGGCAGTGGGGACAAAATGTCTGTCCAGGAACGTCATACAGAGCAGTTGATACTGCCACGTGAGTTACTGAAATATACAAAACACACTGAAATTAAAAACAAAAAATTTACATATTGTTTCAAAATGATTCAAGGATTTTATGGAGTTTGTTGTTATGTGCATGGTTTAACTTGTCCTTCTGCTCTAAGAAAACAGTGATTGATTTTCATTAGAAGCAGAAAAAGAAGCTTAGAAAATATTTAAATAAATCATTTAAAAATGTAGAAGATGATGTATTATATAATAATTTTACATTAAATGATGTGTGCAACCTATGTAATTATGTATATACACAAATAGAAGTTGTCAAATATGACTGCTTAATCATTACTGATATTCATACGTTTTGGAGAGAGTCTGTGTTGATTCTGCAGCGATTTTAGCTGCCCTTTTCCTGACCCTAGACATGCACAAGTCCTAGATGAAGGTCAAATCTACAGACTGGATAGATCATCATTTTTTGGACTTGTACATAGTACGAAGAAGCCCTGACCTCTAGTGGATTGACACAGAAATCTGCATCTTCACTACAATATCAATGAACATTTTTTGTGGCCATAAATTTATTTCACAGTTTTTCTCAGCCACTACGTTGCATTTTTCTGACAAATTTCAAATTGTTAAATTTTCAAATCATGTTGTCACTTGTGCACATCAAAAAAACTATTTCCTGTTCCTGTGAGCAAGTTGCAAATGCTTTTGAACGTCATGCAAGTGATGTACAGTTTTCTGATTTTTCCTATAATTTCAGTCTCTTTTATCAGACATTGGTCCCTGTTAAATTATTTCTTCCTCCGCAACATTTAAGCATAAATGTTGCTTAAATGTTCTTAACATGCAAAAAGCTTGAACAGGTGGTTAAAACATAGCAAGGATGTTTTTATACATTTTGATTAGACTTTTTTCTAAATGTGTCATGAATTGGTAAATTGCTCCCAAGTGAATTCTTAGTTTCTTCAACATAGGTAAATGTGTGAAACATTAGATCCACCAATGATCAATCAGTTTTCTGAAATAGCTTGGAGATGCATCTCATGAATCATCAACTGGCAAGTATATAGTGTAGATAGTCAGAACACAACACCATGTTACATTTCTGACAATGGAAGGACAAGGAACTGGACAGGTCAACAACCAGAGAGAAGAAGAGGAGGAAGATGAGTGATACAGTGGCAGAGGAGTTAGGAGGCAAAACGGAGGAAGAGGCAGAAGAGGCAGAAGACATCTTCCAGGATCCATCGTTCCAACATCCTCAGGATATGATTTGCAACCCACAACAAGACGCTGATAAAGTTCCTCTCAGGAATGAGGAGCTCCTACTTCTCAGTTTTTCACCCCATAAAGGATTGTTTCTCAGCATGGAGACAGAAAGCATAAGAAGACTGAACTGTAATTCCTACAGAACTGTCTTGTTTTCCTTAAGGAGATTGTCTTATGTTCTGTTATGGATTCTGTGTTTTACTCTCTCTCTTTTAGCCTCTTTTATCTGCTTACACGCAAGTGCTACAGCTTACATAACCACGTTTATATGTGACTGCCGCCAGTCATATGTAAACAGACTGAAACTGATTAGACTACCCTGTAGGGAGGGTACAGATTGCAGAGAAGAATAAAAAGAGTCTTGCTACAATCTTTGTCTCACTGGGTTACATCCATAAGGTGAGCTAAGTGTGGCCCCAGTGCTGGATGGTGAATGTAACTGTATCTGTTCCATTTGTATGACGTATACGGTTTGCAACATTTGATCATTTTTAGGCATTAAAGCCTGTTTTTATATATAACCAAATCTCATTATTTCTCAAGGTAATTTGCACTTAGGGGTTCTGGTCGGGTCCTGAAACTGGTTAACGAACCTGGGTGGTGCACAGTCAAACAATGAAACGAGTACTTGTCATTCTGCGGCACTGACATGTTTAATGATACAGATAATTAATTTTGAGAGATGAACTAAAGAGTTTTGTGAGAGAAACTGGAATTTGAATGTAACCCCTGCTGTTTTTCACAAATTGTTTTTAGAAATGCACTTAATGTTGTGCAAATGTCGAAAATGATTCAAGAAATGCACTAAACCCACTGAGAAAAACAGTCCCACTCTGCATTTTCTAAGGAAGAAAACTAATTTACAAGATTCCTTACATGTTACCATGTGAGTATGGCATTTGATCTAAGCTAAACTGGCCTATAATAGAAAGTTCTGTACACTTTTGTTTTGACACACAGCAAGAGGGAAGCAAATGTTTTTCATTCAGCAGCACGTTCCTGGATGTGTCCGCCTCACCTGTTGGTTGATTAGGTACAGGAGCAAAAGCAACACCTGTGAGATGACAGAAACGATTCAGCAAAACAAGGAACTAATCGTCTCTAAACACCATCAGTAACAAGTACATGCATTTGTACAAAGATCTCCAACAACAAGCACTATAGTGTGCTTCTATACATTTTAAAGCTATACGTTTTCAAGATTTTAAGAATTTTTGTTCAATGTTATGTAGAATATACTACTGAGCAGAAGAAAATTAATAAGTGATCACTTACCAGCAGGAGCAGCAGAAAAACCTGGTTGAGCAGAGAAACCTGGTTGAGCGGGGAAACATTGTGGAGCGGAGACGCCTTGTTGAACGGGATAGCCCGGTGGACCGGAGAAACCTGGTTCAACGGGGAAACATTGTGGAGCAGAGACGCCTTGTTGAACGGGATAGCCCGGTGGAGCGGAGAAACCTGGTTGAGTGGGGAAGCCTGGTTGAGTGGAATAGGTTGGTGGAGCATACATCGCTGGCTGGCCATAATCCATGGGAGGGCCAGGGTATGGTGGAGCTGATTCCTGTGGGTGGGATCCTTTTTCCATCTTCAGAAGTCTCTCCTGTAAAACAAATATCCCTGATGGAGCCACTAAATGAAGTGCAATGATTAAAACCACAGAACTTTATCATGTTGTACGCACAGGAGGAGCAAACTAATTAAAGCAAACTCATCTTAAGATGATTTGTGAAAATCTGCTTGTGCCACCGAAGCAGCTTTCTTTTGAACTTAAATGTGAACTGCCTTGATTTATTTGACTTTTGAGCAACAGAGGGGTTTCATATTTTGTGACTAAATTTGTTCGAAAACACCCTGGTGGGATGAAGAGAAACCTTAGCACCTTAGCACATGTTCTGACTAAAGGAGTAAAAACAAAATACGTCACTGGAAACTGAACATTTTTAACCCTGTCCTGTTTTCCTAGGAGAATATAGGGACAACTTTATGTTTAATCACAATAACATCCTCAAACACTTGACCACACAGCACAAATAGAAAGTATTTGATACATTGCTTAGGAATGGCGATGACTCTTGAGAGGCGAATGCATATTAGAAATAAATCTAATATAAATGTCCAAAATGTAACGAGAAAAGATCTTTGCCTTGCTTAAACACAGGAAAGGCCACCGCCACCTGAATGTGGCAAGAAGAGAAAGCGATCATTGGGGATACATTAAGGAACCTTCCTTCCTTCTGCATCTCAAAATCTACCACCAAATCATCTCAGCAATACAATAACAACCACTTACCTTTTCTTTTAGTGCTTGCCTGGACTGTAACTTCACTTCTGGTACCTTCTCAAATAAACCTTTTTGAACAATTATTTGGTGTCTGTAATAGTTGCCTAGCCTAGAATCTCAGTTAATGCTAACATGTAAGAACAATCTAGCAATCAAATCTCTGCAGCATAGACTCTACAAGTAAGGTATTCTTTTGGGTTCTCATGACTCCATTTTTCAGATCCTAGTTCAACAACAACTTTCTGTAGCTCAAACCTCGGATCACCTAACCAGTCAGTTTCAAGATCTAAAGGTAAAAATTCAAAATACTATCTATAAGTCCAGTCCATGTGCTCTCTCCACAGTTTCCTCAAACACCTTTATTATTTTACTGTCAGCAAATTCTTAATCTTTCTGTTATTAGGAGCTGAAAGTTACAAGAGAAGAGGTTTAAAGTTGCACAAAATGGAGTAACGCTGAATCCGAAACTTAGTCATCACTTACTTAGTAGGAGGTTCTAGAGGTTTCCTGTGGAAAGCTTACCCGTAACTGTGGAAAGTTATGAGCTATACCCAGCTTGCTTAGACAAACAACCTAAACAGATCAGATTTGCATAAACAACCTGGATAAATGCCCTCATGAAGCAGCCTCTTTCAGTGGCATGATATGTATTTCCCTGTCCCTGTTTGGTTTGGGAGATATGGCTTGCTTTTACAGCATTTAAGTGCATAAACACTAAATATAAATTAACATCACAGTAGCAGCTCGACATCATTGGGTAAATATAAAATAAGTTTTAACTTACAGGTTAATATTAACAAAAGATAACAAAAAAAGAAGTACTTCTGTTCAGTCTTCTTGATCGTGAGTGATAAAAATGTGCAGGAAGTCCCAGTCTAAATAGTAGCAGATTGATGCCATCTGATGCATCTGACGCTTCCTCTAACGCAAATGATTGTATTTCCTAAAACTATGGTTCCACCCTTCTCTTTTTTCTCTCCGCCTATGAAGCAAGGCTTAGATGGCAAAGATCTAATGCCATGTGGACCTCAAAGCCTTTCATGCATACATTCACAGAAAATAATAATCCAAAAGAAAATATATTTTTTCACCAATCAAAGGTAGCATTTGATAACATTTTTGCCTTCTTGGCTAATTTTTTTTTTTTTTTTTCTTGGGTGAATTGTCACCCAAATCTAAGTAAATAACAGAAATAAAAACTTTGTGATCCCGAAAACATAGCTGAATACTATCTTTTATTTTTAAACTTAGCTTTGCACTCCCTGTACGTTAAACACCTGCTGTATTAATAGTGCTTTCTTTCTTGTCAACTTCCTCCTGTGGTTTCACATCCGTTTGTTCAAGCAGTTTCACTCATTCCTACTGAGAAAAAAGCACGCATAAGTGTGCCCTAAATACAAACAATTGAATCTTTCCACACGTTTTAATCAAAGCAAATAATGTTCACTTCCTGAAGTTTCTAAGTACGGTGAAGATCGTGAAAATTATTTACGTACAGATTACAAATCAAATCATTTATATTGGATTTCAAAATATTTGAAATAAAGATGAAATTCTTGTGCTTAGTGCTCTGCCTCATGCAACAATAAATGATCAGTTTCTTCATTATGAACATAATTTTGGGCTTTTTGAGTAAGCCTGAATAATAATTCTACTAATACATGATTTTCCTTTGATGACATAAAGGACACAGGGTGAGGATCCACCTGTTTTTTTCTCCATGTCTATATATAATTATTTATGTTTATTTACATCTGATGATATGCCAATTTGTTCAACACTGTAAGATATGTTATTATTAAATTGCAGATTTATGGAGCCACTCCTAAATATTATGAACTAGCCATAGCACATTAGGATCCAAACAGCATCTCTCATCAGATCTCTGGTTACAAACAGAGAAACTGGGATGGTGAGATTGAACATGAATGGTTGAAGTTCTGGACAGGACACACCCTGTATTGGTCTTCATTGGTCACACAGACACCTGAATAAAAAAATTACAAGAAAAAGCTCCAAAAACTAAATAGAATTTTCTATAATAGACATTTTTGGTTCAAAGATCATTCATGTGTACAGAATTAAGCTACAACAAACTTGACTTACATTTATATGGAAGCCCGTTTCCACCACTCTGATAAAAAGAAATTAAAAAGTTATCTCATTATAATGAGATGGTATCTCCTATAGTATATTTATATTTATTTTTATATATTTATTTTTTACAGGGGCAGTTTCTATTTATTAATGTTCTTCAGAGTGTCAGTATAGGACTGTCTCCAAATGTCTGCTTGAATAGTAAACTAATATAATTTATATCAAATCTATAGTTTGATCCTTTGCCTATTGTATGAAAGTTGTGAAATTAGAGAATGTCAGTAATATTGAAATGCACATGCAATTTTTTCATCAGCCTGAAGGGGGAGCCAGAGCGCAAAGAAAATGATGAAGCAGAGTGACTGGCGAACCATAACGCGGTTTCAACGGATTTTAGCTTTAGATTTAATTCAATTATTTATTTACTTCCATTGTGTCATTTTTAAGCCTATTCTAGTTCCTCAGATATGGCTACAGTTTTTAAAATCATAATATAATAATGTTCTTCTGTGAAGTTAAAATAGATATTTTTATCATACCATTTTATCAAACAACCTTGTTTTTTTGTTTTGTTTTGTTTCGTTTTGTTATTGTTGTTGTTTTTAGTTGCAGTTTTTCACATATTTACTTGAATCGCCATAAAAATGTTCAACTAAGCTTTGTTTGGAGAGGGAGAAAAGCAAAGTTCAGCATTTATACGGTCAATGGTAATTACATGCCAAGTTATTAAATATGATCATGTGTTCTTTTGAAAGGACTATCTCAGGCTGTCGCTGGCTTTCCCAACTCTCCACCTTATCTCTTCTTGATCCTTTTAAAGGTGAATCAATGGAGGGATTGGCAAAGACAAGGAAACATTTGTCTCCTCAGTGACTCATTCAGATCAAGTCCAACTATAACCTTTCTTTCCCAATCCACTCACTGGTGTAAGGTCAGTGTTTTGCTAACATCTGGAAGAGGCTTTTTTTTTTTTTTTTGCATAAAACATGCTATTTAAAAGAAAAAAACTATTGTTATGTCCTCAAAACTGTGGAAAGACATCAAACTTGGTAATAAGGATGGGCACTAAGCTACACCACACTGCTGATCAACACACATTACAATTTTTATATGGTTCATTTCCTTTTATAAAACACTATGCGGGAGAAGCCACTTTTGAAAAAAGTTAATTGAGTTTAAAATCTTTTCTCTAATCTGAAATAGTTTTTGTTTCTCTGAATTATACAACAGATGGTGCAAAAACTACAAGCCATGATGGATGCTGACTTGGATGGTTGAAGCAAAAAGAGAAAAACAGAATAATTGTCTGCAGAATTTTAACTGATTCTCAAGTTTTGCAGTCCCTACACTAGCGCTGTGTAGCTCAGAGAAAAAAACTTTAAATGCTTTTGTTGGTTCATAAATCAAAGAATAGCTTTGCATCAAAATACTTAAAGGGGGTCTGGAGGATAATATTTTTTTTTTCCGGGCACATGGTGCCATTTTATAGCACAATCAAGTATGTTACCTACAGTTGTTATAAAAACCCTATATATATCAAACATAATTTAAAAACAATTGGTCTTTGCAGTTTAACACATAACCCTAACCTCCCTATTACTTGATGATTTTGATGATGGCATTGGCAAATTTTAATGTTTGCAGCTTATTTGCAGTTGTAAACGTAACTGGTAATCGTGTTGTAATTTTATCACATAAAGCACCTTAAACTGCCTTGTTGCTGGATATGCTACTGCCTACAAATAGAGCTGACTTGATTTGATATGAGTCCATTATTTTTTTTTTTAAGTTTTTAATTTGTTTGCTTTCCATCTATTTCTCACTTGTAAACTCTGCATTGTACTGTTATCGGCTCAGGTAGTTGAGAGACAAGCCAGTGCCGCAGTCATACGAATGACTCACAAATAGATTATATATATTATTCATTAGATACTCTACAATGTGCATATACAGAGCAAAAGATTTAAAATAGTTTTTTGCTAAAACACATGTTGATATTTGTTATAATTTAGACTAATGCAGTTTCAAGCTTTACTGGTCCTCTTTAGGAACTTCTATTATTGTATTTTTCTTTGTTGCCAAATGAACCCATGAGGTGCTAATAGATTCTGCTCCAGCTGCTACATCATAAAGCAAATGTGAATAAAAACATACAGTTCCACATTTAATTCCTCTTTGTGTACATTAGCTTTACTAGGCCATACATCATTCTGTAAACTAGTGTCTACTAGTGTCATCTCAGATTGATATACACAAACTATCAAGGTAGCTTTAGTGCAGGTGCATATTTTATCCAACTATATAATTACATTTGCTTGAATTTGATTGACTTTAAATTAATATCTGGCCAGCAGTTCTGAAAAATATTTACAAAATACTGGGCAATTCAAATTTCCAGTTTCAGCAAATACATTTCAGTGAGTTATAGTCCAATATTTGCTTACCATTTGTCCCACATTGATCTATTCTAACATATGGAACAGGGCACTTTTATATCCCTTAAGAATAACAGAACAAAGAACAACTTATCCAAGGTAATCATAACTAATGGAGATAGACTACACACTTTGGAATATGAGCAATGGATGGAGGCCAAATGCTGCCATTAATTAGCAATCATGCGACATCAATTGTTACTTAGAAGAGATGATCCAGTTTCAAGAAATAGTCATCAGTGTTGAAAAGTTGTTCATGGATCATTTTGTCAAACGGCATTGTGTTTGCTAGCAACTATCATTCATGACACATTTATTGGACGAAATACTTTTATATCTAAAAAATATATTTCTGTCAACTTTTTATGAAGACAAAATTTTGATAAATCAGAATTCTTTGACATAATGATTTTGTTCTCCTTTAGACAAATAGAGACGTTTATAATTAGGAATAAAATGGAAGCATTATTTTATGTTTAAAGGTTATTTCATTCAAACCAACCTAAAAAATAATTGTTTTTAGTCACATTTTAAATTGCAGAATGCCAAAGGCATCACAATTTCCTCTTAACTGTTTCAGTCATAGAGGTGCTGGTCAAAAAACTTGAATATCATCAAAAAGTTTATTTAAATCAAAAATTCCACTGAAAAAGTGAAACTTGAATATTATATTCATTCATTACACACAGATAGATTTATTTCAAATGTTTGTTTTCTTTTTCTTTTAATGTTGATGATTATAACACAACTAATGAAAAACTCAAATTCACTATCTCAGAAAAATATTACTTAGCTACTTAAGACCAATACAAAAAAAGATTTTTAGAAATGCTAGAACATGGCAAAGCATTAACATGAAAAGTATGAACAGCACACAGTACTTAGTTGGGGCTCCTTTTGCCTGGATTACTGCAGCAATGCGGCGTGACATGGAGCCGATCAGTCTGTGGCCCAGCTCAGGTGTTATGAGAGCCCAGATCAGAGCAGTAAGAGCAAGTTTATCTGGAATATTTACGAGGAATATTTTTATTTTTTTATGTTGTCCATTATTCACTGTATCTAATATTTACATCCATTGAAGATGTTTCAGCTTCATGGGACAGTGACAGTGACAGGACTTCATCCTGTAATTGGTGGGTTGCTAGTTCAAATCCTTGCTCCACCTGTTTTAGTCTTTGTGTCCTTGTGCAAGGCACTTCAACCTCCTTGCCTGCTGGTGGTATTCAGGTGCATGCCAGTCTGACTGCCCCAGAGTAGCAGTGGCTACATTGTAGCTCAACACCATCAGTGGGTGAACAATTGATAGTAGTTTGAAGCTCTTCGGGGTCCTCTGGACTTAATAAAGCGCTATACAATTACCTGTCATTCATATCTTATTTTTCTGGTAGATTATTATACCTTCTTTCCATCATTTTTACCATTAATGTTTCAATCTTTTCCTTCATCCACCACTAATATTTGTATCTACAGCCTGATCAGCTTAAATGTGAGCTAAAACTATTTACCTGATTTAACAAATCTCACTTTGTTAAAATACATGTATATAAGGTTTGTCCTAATAAATGAAATAATTTCAATTTATTTCACTGATTCAATTAGAAAACTAAAATTCACATTTTAAAAAAAAGGATCTGCTTTACATAGTCAAACCTTTAGACTTGGACTTTGGTACTCTTCCTATGACTGTATATTTGCAGACTCAACTAATTTCATTAGTTGTCAAATGACTAACCTTTGTTTAAAAATGCAATGTTGGTATTAAGAAATTATGAATCATCTCAGTTTGCAACTTGAATTTATCAACTGATTAATTTTTTCAGCTTCTTAATATTTCACATGTGCACATTACAGCCTCTTCCATTCCACCCTCCTCTTCACCTTTATTTGCTCAACTGCAAAGGTTGAGCTCCCATTATGACTTATGATGATTTGTCAGATTCAAAGTGCAAGGGAGTTGGAAAGTTATTCTTTAACTCTCATGGTGTCTAAAGTTTGTTTTTCTGTTTTATGACATGGTGTAGTTCCCATTGCTGTGTTGAAACCTTCATTTTATTATTTGAAGAGGAACAACCGAAACAAATTTTCTTTCGTGCCTGTCAAGGAAGAAGAACTGCTGTGAGTTTAAGAGCCGACGGCAGTATCACAGTCAAGATGGTTACCCTGGATTTTAAGACGCTTACGGTACCTGTGGGTATTTTGAGGATATTGGCAGTCGTTTTCACGTGCGTCACTTTCAGCTTGGTTGCATCTGTGGGCCCTGTTTGGGCCTCATTTTGGGAATGGTGCATGTTCACTTGGTGCTTCTGCTTCTCTATCACCTTCATCATTCTGGTCCTGGAATTCACCAGCCTAAGCTCGAAATTGCCCATCTCCTGGGATGATTTTACCACCGCCTTTGCCATGTTGGCCACCCTAATGGTGCGTATCAATTATTACAATTTTGCAGTATATTATTGTCCGTTCCATTTATTTAGCTTTTTCTCATTGAATAGTCTTTGTGGTGCTAAGATATAAAATGTAGAATTTGCAGAAATACTTCAAAGTACTAACAGTATTATTTTAATACAACATGCAATCTTTGATAAACATAAAATTGAATATGATTGTCAATGTAGATAAATGTAGATTGTTTCAAGTTTAACAATCTAAGCATCTTAATGTTGAAAATTATAAGGGATATCATAAGATGTTTTGTATTTTTGTGTTTTTGTTTTTTTAGTTTATTAAAAGTTAAATTAAACAAAACTTAAATTCCCCAAAAGAAAGGTATAGTCTGTACTTTACATACAACAATTCAGACAGAAAGGTCAACACAGCAAAGGGAACATAATGAGGACAATAAACATGCTAGAGTAAATAAAGGTTAACTAATGTTGAAAATACAATTCATGCAAAACGTATTTCAGGAAAATAAAATGAAAATTAAGGAAAATTAATAACCTTAGGAAAATCTTAGGGGAATGAGAGACAGCAAGATTGTATGGATAGAAATGCAAAATAAAGACAAATTTAATGAATAGTAAAAATTTTATTATTTTTAAAAGAAAATATCTGAATAGTTCATACTACATTTTAAAAAAAAATTATTAGATTTGATGGTATAATAATTTGTTTAATGTGTACCTCAAATGTTTTTTTTTCTTGATTTTGACAGTCTATAACATATATTTTATCAGTTAATTGTTAATCCAAAAAAGTATTTTACTTGCAAATACTGTTTAACAGACTGAGCTTAGCTCTGTGTCGAGCCAAGCATCTCATTTTTTTATCTATCATCCATCCAGGTGCTCACAGCGTCCCTCCTCTACTCCATCTTCTTCACTTGTAGTACTTGTGGCAAAGATATTGCTGCCTGCGTTTTCTCCTTCCTGACCTTCATACTGTACGCTGTAGAAGTGGGACTGACTCGGGCCAAGCCTGGTGAAATCAGTGGGTTTCTCTCCACTGTGCCGGGCCTGCTCAAAGTTCTGGAGGCCTTTGTGGCCTGCATCATCTTCATCTGTGTTGACTTTTTGCAGTACCAGTATTTTCCAGGTCTCCAGTGGTGTGTTGCTGTCTACTCCATTTGTTTCATTATTTCCCTCCTCATCATTATTTTAACTATCGGCCGCCTGCTGTCCCGCTTCCCTGCACCTTTTAGCAAAGTTCTGACAGTCTGCAATGTGCTGGCCGTGCTAATGTACATCACAGCTGCTGTCATCTGGCCTTTCTACTCCTTTAAAATATATCCCAGACCAAGCACCTGCTATTTGTTATGTGGGTGGGATTTGGCTGTTGTTATAACTTTCATGACCTATTTTAACCTGATTGCTTATATTGTTGACACAGTATATTCTTTCAAGTTGGTTTTCTTCACCACTCCAACATAAGCACATAGTTGCATTGATTTGAATGAGGAGATTTTGTTCCTGCTGGAATTTTTCTTTTGTCAAAATTGTAACATGTATTCAGCAGCATAATTACAGTGTGACGTCTTTGCATTTTCCATGCCTACCTGCTGATGTCCATTGTATTTAAAAACATAGTTATATTATGAATTATGCATCTAGTTAAGTACACTTTTGGATCTGTAGTTAACATTCAGCTATATTGTGCAGGCTTTCTTTAAAAGGGCTGAAGCTGGTGCATGTTTGTTTAGACACATATTTCAATCCTGTCAGAATAAGTAAAGCTTTAACCAATGCCGTTCCCATAGTAGGATCCCAGCCCATAATATATTATGCTTGCAAAGGCATGTCAAAGTGCAAACAAACTAAAACACATAGCAACTTCTGTTTTTGAATTTACTTGTCCACAGTAACGTTTTCTGAGTGGTAAAATAAAAGACTGATATATACATATATATATATATCTTTAAGGGGACATATTATGCAAAATTCACTTTTTGCACTTCTATTTGGGTCTTTACTGCTTCTAGAAACATCCAGCTAACTTCTTTAAAACAGGTCTGAAAGCATATTTGTTT
Organism: Girardinus metallicus; assembly: GCA_903067095.1. Classification (NCBI taxonomy): domain Eukaryota; kingdom Metazoa; phylum Chordata; class Actinopteri; order Cyprinodontiformes; family Poeciliidae; genus Girardinus; species Girardinus metallicus. The sequence continues at coordinate 10,910 of CAEGAE010033935.1, read as the reverse complement.
ACTCACATGAACTGTTCGATGATCACAATCTAAGCATGCTTTGAAGCACTGTTCTTTAATAGCATAATATTTTTTGAACAGTTTTAAGAAATGTATTGTAAAATTTGCTATACAAGATTTTTAAGTGCATGATGTATTGACGTATCTTTTTAAGTAAAGCTTAAAGATTTTTACTTCAAATTTGAATTCCTGTAAGCACTTTGAACTGCCTTGTGTGTTAATAAACTTGCCTTGCCTGTTAAAGTTAAATAAAAAAGGTGCATCTTCTCTGTGTTTGTAGCAACCTATAATATAAAATATTACATTTTCTAGATAATGCAATACTGTTTTTTAAGCAATAGTATAGTCATTGATAATAATGCAAAAGATGTTTTAAGCTGCAGAGCAAAAACATGTAGGTCACATGACCACTACTGTTTTCATTATAACTTGTAGCACTGTCAGATCTAACAAAAAAAAAACACTCTTTGCATTTTATTTTAATAAAGCAGTTCATGCATGATTTTATAAATGTACTGTAGATATCTGAGAAAATATCAATCTCCGAGTGTCCATCATCTATTCTATCTTCTTCACTTTTTGTACTTCCACAAGACAAATCGGCACCTGTATTAGCTCCTTTCTCTCACCATCTGTCTAGGATATGCACAATTATTAGTGTATTGCCATCTAGTGAATTTGCTTAATTTTTGCCCTCTTCATAGCTATTTCCAGTACCTTTTAGGGAAGACTTGTTTGTCTAGAGTGTGCTGACTGCGTCCATGTACAATTAGAGCTAAGGTCATCTAGGGAGTGTTTGCCTTTGGGCACAATCATGGCCCATAATTCACAGTTCATTGTGAATTCCACCCACAGTAGACTGTGGGTGGAATTTGCTGGTGGCTGCCTCTTTTATGACCAGTTAAACCATTATTGATTACATTGTGGATGCAACACCTGCAACAGACTGGCGACCTGTCCAGGGTGTACCCTGCCTCTCGCCCGAAATGTTCCCTGGAGATAGGTACCATTAGCCCTCCCGACCCCACTAAGGGACAAGGGTGTACAGCAAATAGATGGATGGATGCAATGTATTATTTCAAGATGGCCCTTTTTCCCAGTTGAAAAAAAGTAAATCTTTCTTTTGCTTGGATTTGAACGTGAAAGACTCGTTTTGTTGAAATCGTTAAAAAATGAGGTTCTGTTCAAAAACATGAGTGATTTTTTTCCCGTCTTTTTATGCCTTCCAGTCATATTCTTTTGATCAAATTAACTACATTAAATATAATTAATTATATAAAATATAAGATGTAGGTAAATTGTTGTTAAAATAAGGTTGTTGTGGATACTTATAATGAAGTGACTGCACCTAAAAAGCCAGAAACTGAAGCTCTAATCAGCACTGAGCTCATAAATGACCTGTCCATAATAAAAGATGTTTGCTAAGGTGTGTCATGGTGCAAATGCAGTAAAACACAGAGCAGCTATTGGCTTTGCGTTTGCTTCGTCAGTGTTAGTTTGTTTATGATGGGCAATAAATTAAAGGCTGGAAGGGAATATGTGTCACGCAAAACTAGAATGAGAATGGATTAGTTTTTAGCTTTGCTCTTGCAGCTAATTTCATTCTGAATTCTCTATATATTTTTGGCAAGCACATGTGCGGTCCACTTTTGTAGCCTGAAAGTCCATAAAAGAAGGAGGGAGGTTGAAAATGTGAAAAGTGAAAATGGATACAAGTGGCAAACTACAAAAAATAATTTGCTTCAGATCTCAAGTCTGCTATAATTCTGATTATTGATACTCTTACATGGAGATCAATGTTGTGGCTATAATTGCCATGTTCTCCAGCCTCTTTCACATGCTGGACACAACCCTCTCAATAGTTTTACAGGCACTGTTGGCAATAGTTTCAGGATTATTGTGCATAAAGTCACACCCAAAACTGATCCATCCCATACACCTACACTGGGACGTTCAAACCCACTTTTTTCAGTGTTTTTCCTTTTCTAAGTCAATAGTAGTTACTTAGAATAATGGGAATTATTTTTCTTTTGATTTTTTATGATGACACACAAGCACGTAATATGTTTGTGATAATGTTTTAAAATACATCCAGCAATATGCTTCAATTTAACTCACGTTTTGAAATTAACCTGAATCTTACAAAAATATGACAGCATTACTTCCAGTTGCTTAATGAAGGGAATTTCGTCTGTTTTTTTTTTTTTTTTCTTTTTTACTTTTTATCATGTTACAATGTTATTCCCTCATCAACTACAATTAAGGACTGTTTACCATGGAAAAACCTGTTTGACATTCAATAGCACAGAGGTATCTCTGTTGATACTGAAACATTTGTTTCTTTATTTAAAATTTGCTTCTGTCCAACAATCTTTAAATGACTCAAGATACTTCAGTCCATTGTAAAAAGTCCCAAGAATTGAACCAAAAACAAATGTGTTTATAGGTCAGTAACATTCCAAATATTAACATTATCAACAGAAAGTAGATGTCATAGGTTCAGAGAGTTATTTTTAGGAGAACAACAAAATATTTTCCTCAATCTTGCAGTGACCTGTTTTGAAATTCAAAGTGCTGTCAAACTGTCCTTCAACAATTTGAGAACTTTAAATTTTTGTGGTGACAAAGGATAAATGTTATTCACCTCACCAAGTTAGGATTGCCTTAAAATGATTTTACCTTTGTTTCAAAGCAATAGCTCAAGAGGACACAGCGATTGCTATCATTGTCATGAACACAAAATCAGCCTGGTCTTTGTCCTTGATATGAGCTGTGAACTTAGTTTGCATCAGGGACCAAAGTCCAGCAAATATTGCAAAGCTTACTTGGTAACACCCATCCAGCATCCAATCAGTGGCTTGAAACAGGTACCATAAACAGAACAGATAAGCCTAGGATGCTCAGCTACAATATACTCTACACCTGTGTTTCTGTTTCAAAGACAACACCTGTTGGAAGGTTTGCATTCATGAATTTCTTCATCAAGATCAGGCTGCAAAATCTGGGGCTTGCTGAACAGCACTGCAAAAGGAGAGCTGACTGATACAAGTCAGGGATTTTCATTTGGTTGGACAGATTCATCCTGAAGCAACCATGGTCTACATGAATTTGAAATCCATCACCCAGCCTGTGGGGATCTTACGAATATTTGCTGTCATTGTCACCTGCATAAGTTTCAGCCTGGTGGCCTCAGTGACACCTAACTCCTCGCCATACTGGGGATGGTGCATGTTCACCTGGGTGTTCTGCTGCTTCTCCACCCTTTTCATTCTTATCCTGGAGTTTACCACCATCAGCACCAAAGTGCCTTTTGCCTGGGAGGACTTCACTGCTGCCTTTGCTGTTCTGTCAAGTGTAATGTGCCTGTGTGCCGCCATCATGTACCCCACCTTTTTTGCCTGCAATACATGTTACCGCCAGATTGGAGCCTCTGTGGTATCCTGGGTTTGTTTTGCAGTGTACGTGGCTGAGGTGGTCCTAACACGCCTTCGCCCGAGTGGACAGGACAGTGGATTTCTCTCCACGCCGCCGGGAATAATGAAGATGCTGGAGAGCTTTTTTGCATGTCTCATCTTCCTGTCATTGGAAAGTGGCCACTACTCAGGTCATCAGTACGCCACAGGACTGAACTGGTGTATAGCTGTGTACTCCCTGTGTTTCATTTTCGCCATCACCATAGTCCTCCTCACTCTTGGAAATCTTACCATCCTTTTTCCTTTCCATTTCGAAAAGGTTGTGATTGTCTGTAATGTTTTGGCAGCTGTGATGTACCTAACAGCCATGGTTATGTGGCCACTGTATTCTTTTCACAACAATAAGAGACCAGCGACCTGTGGCCGCCTCTGTTCCTGGGATAAATTGGTTCTGATCACCATCATGACAATATTCAACTCTATTGTATACTTGCTGGACTCAGTCTATTCCATATTTCTAGTCTTTTTTCTCAGAAATGAATGAGTAGCTGTTCATCAAGACTGTTACAATGGGACTTGTACTTTAACTAGTCTTTTCTGAACAACAAAAAAGACTATTTCTGTGCCAATATACTTTTGTTGATAACAATCTGTTGTTGCTTATCAAACAGTTATATATGTAATGGAAAAGATTACTCCATTGGTTATACAACACAGCCAAGAAAGACAATTGGTTAAACATTAGACATGTAATATCATTGTAATAAAATTACAAATAGCTGTGTGAAACTTTGAATTATGACGGTAATGAAATAGAAATAATATTCACTCATGCTTTATTGTCAAACATATACTGACAATAATGTTAAACTGTGTCAAGTCAGGGTGAAGCTACTGTCCGAGATTAATAAACATTTATACATGCCTGAATCACTGCATGGTATTGTCTTGCATTTCTAGTGCAAACAAAGATGCACAATATTAAGATTTGTACTAAAACTACCAAAACATTTCTGCTCCCCTGATTTTGTATCATATGTAATTAAGTTTTCAGTTAATCCAGGTCGTAAAGGGTTTAAGGACGTACCAAAAAAAATATTTTGAATTAACCTTGTAACTTCGAGATTTAACAAAAATGATGACCATATAAGCTCTCATGCTATACCATACATACACTGATAGCGAACAGCTCTCCTCACCCTTCCAAAAGCTTGAAGTGACAGACATGACCAGAGACTTGGACTTATTTTCTCATTAGTTCACTTATGAGATCACTTAGATCACTTAAGTGCCCTGAAGTGATCTAAGTATTTGATCACTTCAGGGCACTGACAGACCAGATCCTGACATGTCATCTTCTGTGGGACACATCTTCACACTGTCATCTACTTGACAGTCTAGTGTGAAAGTTGGAAAATAAATTGTTGATTCTGTACACAAATTTGAACATGCTGCTTTTCTACAAATGTTGCTGCAGGCTCAGAAGAGGTAAACAAAGAGATGTGGATTATTCTAAAAAATGCCAGTGCAGGGATAAAGTATCTTTACTCCACCGCATGGACCCAAGTATTCATTTACAGAAGTGAAAGTGCTGTACTCAGTTTGGAACAAAGAGGGTCAGTCTTGTAAGGTTTTACAACTTCAACTTATCAGTCAACTGTTTCTGTAGAGAATGTAGGGCATTCCTGGATATTGTGTGTGTATGTGCGGGTGTTTGAGTGTGCATGTGTATTTTTTTACTTAAGTATACAACCTTTGGGTATGTTATACCAAATGGACCACAGAAATTATTCAGTGTGTCAAAAAAAGTCATATTTTGTGTTTTATAGACTTCTTTCATTCAAGTTTTTAAAATAAATAAAGGATTCTGTGTATTTTCAGGATTTTTTGTTGTGTTGTTGACCCCCATTTAAAAGACACTTTTTAAGTGAACATGCATTGCAAATTGATTTACATTTTTTATTTTTATTTTTATTTATGTTGAAATTACTTCAAAATTAAATGTTTTAATTGTTTCCCCCAGTATTAAAGTATTTTTTATTAGCTGTAGATTTATCATCATGATATTGGAAACATTTATTCAAACTTTTCACAAAGAAATAATTGTTCAGATTCATTGCTGCTGCAGACTTGAAAAAAGAGCTTAATGACTTTATTGTTAGTTAAAGACTCAAAAATGTATGAGTCACTCACACCAACCCATCAGTTACCATATTTAAAGAAATTAACTTTTCTACATGGAGTCTAGTGGGTGTAAAGTTTTTTTTTTTCCTTCATCAATGAAGTTATCACCTTAGAACTGTTTTTCAAAAATGAAAAAATCCTTAAGGTAGCAAATATTTTTCACAAAAACACTTTATTAAATTTTTTAATAGTTGATCATATTTCTTGATAGATTTTTTTAATTAGCATTTATAATTGGAATATCTGTGTGGAAAGACACCAACAGGTACAGAAAAATAGTGCAGCCAAGGAAAGATGAAAAAAGTCAGACTCCAAAAGAGAAAATTATGCAACAAGGAAGAGAACAAAAACACAGCGCTGGCATTCCAGACTAAAACCATATGTGGGAAAAGTAGAAAAGCAAATCCCTTAATCAGGAAGCAGCTGCAACTTATTGAGACAAGTCTCTTAAAAGGCATTTTTCCCTTTCAGCTTCCTTTTTTTTCCATAGTTATTTTTTCAGGCAAGGCTGAAAAGAGAGAAAATATGACCTCAATTACTTCTGTTCTTTTTTCACCGATTGGAAACTTTAAAAGACGTCATCAAAATCAGACTCCTAATCCCTCTGCTATTGTGTCACCTGGTATTTCAATCTGTGTGAGTGAACTCGGGTCAAATAGAGTAGCTGAAGCGTGAAAAGGTTGCTGTTCTTCTCATGTCAGTCTGACAATGAACGCATTTATGCGAAAAGACTATAAATGGTAGAAAACTATGGACAAAAAACTCAAACCTGATTTAAATTACGAAGGGAACAATTAAATTCAACACTTTGCGTTTTGAAATTCACTTCTTCCTGAATGAACTGGAACAATAGCTAAAAGAACAGTCTGTGAAACAGGAATGAAGTAGACAAAAAAAGACACATGGCCTGTCTCATTGCAAAAGCAGCCTATCAACTCAGTATGATTTGATGGGTAGAGTTAATTTATAATAATCTGTGGCAACATTAGAGTTAAATGTTGCCACAGATTCTTCGTCAAATTTGTATCTAATCATGACCGGGTCGTTATAAGACATAAAAATGCTTTGATCAATGATTCCAACCAGATATTTATTTTTTTATTGGAAACTTCATTAATTATTTGGAAAATATAGAATATACTGAAATGCATGGCGATGGATTTCAAAAACAGTATTAGATGTCATATGTTTTAAATGTTTTCTGATGTAGTTTTATCTATTACACAATACTGATTGCATACATACATCTTCCTTTTCAATTGGGAAGAAAATGTATGTATACAAACATTTTAGAAGAATAAAAGTAAATTTGTCACATGAAAACTTTTGCTCAATATTATAATGTCAGTTCTATCAAACAATAAAGCCTTGTAGTTTAATCTATCATAGACGAACAACAATCCTAAAGCACTGCATATTTATGTGGAGTGCTTTAGCAGGGACTATTACTTTGTGACGGGCGCAAACTGTTTTCTCAGAAAACTTCCAACCAGATATTTCAATCTGATAATCTCAGATATGCTCTTTTGCAACAGGAAGATCTCCAGCTATAAAAAAATATGTTCCATGATTCAAGTCACATGGTAGGCCGATGATAACCCGGTAAACCTCAGGTAAAGTGGTAAAAATGTAACTGTAGACAACTTTTGGAGAACTAACTTTGGTTATCTGTGTAAATCATAAATGTGGTTCCTCTCTTCAGTATGTTTAACCCTTCAGCTTAGTCAGCTTCTGTCAGAGTTGGTGGGTTTTTCATAAACAGTTCCCACTCATTTTTCAAAAACACACTTTGAAAGACATGTGATTCATAAAGTTTAATCTGTAAGATAGTCAGACTCAAAGATTACAAAGATTATCTCGTTTTGTCAAATATCTACAGCCACAGCATTTATAATATCTTTAGAATCTCAAAAATCTGTTTCTGAGACCTTAATTGTGAACAGCGTCACCTTATTTCAGATGTATTTCCAAGGCACTTGGACTTATAGCCTCCACCCCAGCAGGTTCTGAACAGGAGGTCTCCAGAACAGACGACCAAACCATCAGAGAAGTTGTGAAATTCCTCTGAATATAAATGACCTTCACTTCAACTGCTTCTGTCAGAATCTTGATCTTTCGATCAGAATTCATATCTCATGGCTAAAGGAGAAGGTAGGAATCCAGACGGACCAGTAAACAGAAAACTTTTCAGCTCACCTTCTCACCATTACAGATAACAACACCGCCTTCATTACTGCAAACAGAAGCTCAATTCTGTGTATCCACCTCCTACTCCTTCCTATTAGATGACTTCCTACTAGAACACCACTGCTCAATGCAGAGAAATTCAAATATTACCTATGTTAATTGTCTAATACAGAATATTATGGAACAATGCCTGAATAAATCAGACACTCACCTTGAATGAATGAGATTTAAGCGTATGTGTGGTTAACATTTTGAGGTTAACAGCATTCAGCTGCTGAAACTCACCTTCAAGTCAGTCTGACAAACTCAGATTTTATCCGCTGAACAGATTTGCACATAATCCCCATGTGTATAAAAAGATATGTCATCTCTGTCAGCCTACATGCTGGAGGTTGAAGTGACTTGTGCCTTACGTGGTAATGCCTGTGGCAGACTACAGCTCCATCTGGAGTCTTTCTGGGGACAAACAGCCTTGTTACTTGTTTCAGGCAAAACTGCGGCAAAAGTAAATCTATATGATTTTACTTATAAAAGAGATGCAACAATCTTTTTTATGGATTACCATTTTGATATATGCAGCACCTTTGCAAATCATTCATATGCACCAAACATTTTTTACTTTTTATCAAGAAAAAATGGATTTTATGCAGTAGACAAAAACAAAATGGTGCATAAAAATAATGTAAAGGGAATTGTATACTGTTTTATTTGTTTGCCATGTATTCCTATTTAGACCGCTGACTTTGCAGAACCTTCTTTTAGCTTCAGTTTCAGGTGACTGGTTTTCAGTCTTCCAGATTTCTGCAGACTAAAACTCCTGCTACCCTTTTCACAAATACCTCAAGTTTAGCCAGATTAAGAAATTTCAAACTTCATATGGCATTTTGCAAGTCAGTCAAGGTTACATTTTTGTCTTCTCTGACCAGAGCACCTTCATTCAAACTTTAAGTAGAACACAACTTCCCTTTAAAAATTTGTTCAATATGAAATGAAGATCTGCAGATTTATTTTCCACAGATTTTTCTTCCTGATCTGTGAATCACTGCATCTCCTCACCATGTATCTCTGCTGCTTCAGTGTGTATGGCTAATAAGTCAAGGCATTGTTATTTGATTTGCAGCCAAGGCAGAATGGTGTGCTACCTTGTCTTGAAATTATAAATTGTGACATATAGCACTGAGACAAAGTGTAAACACTTGAGACATCCATATTTGACAAGGATGTGTAATTATCAGATAAACCACACAGACTGAGCGATTGTATTTGCTATCCATTGCTGCTTTTATAGCCTTTGACCTCAAGATGCAGTGTTAACCAAACAGCCTCCGCTGTAGGCGTTCTTCATTTCTTACCCTATCATTAAAATCTCTGTCTTTGTTTTCTTTACTATCAAAAAGTGGAGTATCGATTTTGCTGGACTGAGACCTTTCTGTTTCAGATACACACAAAAACAACTCGGACTAGATTTAACTGGACAGCGATCGATCCCAGCCAGCTTCAACCTGTAAGTGGCAGACACCACTCTGATATGATCGCAGTGCCCAAAGACAGACAGCTCGATTTAGAAACGGAGGACATACCACGATGACTCATCGGAGTAAGACTGGAGAGCATGGGAAACAGAGAAAGGCCGTTGTTCGCAAATTTGATCAGAGCAACTTTCTGAAACTGTTTGTCAAGTCGGTTAGAAATTATAAAATCAATGCTCCTCTCTTTAAAGCTTTAAAATTTCACCACACACTAATTCCTAAATTCAAAAGTATGTGTGCAGAGTTCTAATTGACAGCAAAAACTCTCGCAGTAAAGCAGGTATTTCAAAATTTCATTTTCACAATAAAAAATTAACTGTAGAAAAGAAAAAGAACAGCAGACAGTGATGAGCATGTGTGCCCTCCCTAAACTCTGCTTATTACAATCTAATTACAATCTGATGTGTGGTGTTTTCCATCTCCGATGACTTGCACACACAGGTAGTAAACCTGATTTATTGTCATGGTCAGTGGAAATTAGATCACTTTTCCAAATCCAATAAGTATGTAAACACAGCAACATAAAATGATATGGGTTGTACAAGATCAAAGAAAACCAAGGCAGGGGAAATTTAAATTCTCAAAATAGGAAGTAAAAGTGAATCTTAAGTTTCTATTAAATGTTTTTCCATTTAGAAATACTACAAATTTGTGTTAACATACTTAAGCTGTAATATTTTACATTTTTGTCAATAAGTGGACAGGTGAGTGGGTTTTGTTCCAGTTGCATTGACATGATTAGTATTCCTCCCCAGAAATACAACAACCTTAAAACTTGAGCTGTAAGTCTGAGGCAGAAGGTCTGGAAATCAGGACTCAAACTGTGACAATTTTCTAATCTTCAGATATATTTGGAATATGCTGCTGAAAACTCTGACTAAAAACATATCTAATTATTCAATGTCAATAATTCGCATTGTGCAGTAATGTTTCTCTAAGGAAACACATCAGAATGCATGACATACAGGAATTTGATCAATTTTAGAGAAATACTCATATTTTCTTTTTGAAAAAATGAAAATATCAAGAGTGCATTACAGTACATGTTCTAATGTTTGTTTTGTTACATTAATATTTAAAATTAAGGACTGTTTTGTCTGTTTATTTTTGTAATAGTCAATGATAATTACCAGTGGTAGCAAGCATAATGCATCAGATGACTTCAAATAGGATAATAATGGGGTTTCAAACATTAAAAATGTGTTAAAGTTTACATAGAGAGAGAAATGTAGATTTGAGGGCTAAGAGTGAAGATTGCATCTAGCAAATTAGGATATTTGCTCCAATGTATATTTGTAGGTATACGATAGGTCAATGGTGGTAAAGAACAAACAGAGCAAAAATGCCAAGATCTTGATTTACCCATCTACCAAGGGAAATTAAACTCATTAGATCTACAATCATGATCAAAAGATAGTGGAACTGGCCGCTCTGCATTCAAAGGAATGAGCTAGAGGAAACAGGAACTTGCTAGAGGTATAAGTTATCCTTCCTGGTCTGGGAACAACTTTGGATCTCCCAGTGTGGTTTCATTATGTCAAATTCAAAAAACAATGGATGAATAAAGAAACTTTCCAAAACCAGCAAACACATTTGG
>CAEGAE010033914.1:0-10506 GCA_903067095.1 Girardinus metallicus | reverse complement strand
GAGGCCGTATGAGGAGTTATAGTGTTCAGCAGTTCCAGCTTGTTGTTAATTGAAAAATTATTTTCGGTCGCTGGCATTTGAAGAGGCTGGAATTGTGAAGTAAGGCAGGGATTGTTAAGATAGTAGTAGTCATTTACTATCCATCAAAAATTAGTTGAATATGATCCGTTTTCAAAGTAAGTTTGACACTTTTATTCACACATAGACAAATAAGTTATTTAATATGAACATTTTATTTGCATATAACATTCATATTTGTAAGAGTATGCTGACAGTAACATATAAACAACACTGGCTTTTTAAAATGTTGACATTTTTATACAATAAACAGTGCAGCTTAAGAAGAGCAATACATTTACCTGAATAATCTGAATTCTTATCAGGGAAAAAAAAGTCATCCTAAGGCTATGAAAAGCCAATTTTTGGCATAAACAAGTGCTTCAACTCAACACACTCAAATTGTTTCAAGACGACAAAAGTAGCGGTTAGTCAGAAAGCACAAAAACAGACTCTCTGCATTCACTGTACACAGTTTGACACATAATGTGATGATAATAAACATGACGTATAAATAGTTAAAAATGTGGGCATTTATATGAAATAAAAGAGAATCACTTTCAAAGTTCTCCAGTAATGTTTTTTTTCACTGGACCTTTTTGTCTTTGTCAGCCACCACTTCGGCGAGGTCCTCTGGTTTTATGGATTTCACTTTTCCCTCCATTTGAGTGACCCTCTGCTTCAGCCGTGCCTGGGTGGAGGTAAACTCTGCCATCAGCTGAGCAAACTTGGTCTGCATCACATCCAGGTTGCCCTGCAGTTTGACAATCTTCTCGTCCAGATCTTTGGGGTCCGCGCCCGCATTCGCAACCGCCTCGTCGATTAGGTTGTCTTTCATCAGGATGGCTTTGCCCTTTTCTTCCAGAGCTTTCTTGGCATCCGGATACTCGGTGAGCGCCTCCATCAAGTCGTCTTTGGACAAGGCAAAGAGATCAGAGTAACCCACACTTCGGATGTTGGCAGTTCGTCGGTTACCTGCTTTACTCCCCTTGATGCCTAAGATACTGATTTCTCCAAAGTATGCCCCGTCGCTGAGCACCACAAACTGAGTGACTCCGTCATCAGCCACTACTGCCAGTTTTCCTTCCTTTATGATGTACATCTCCCTGCCAATATCTCCTTTCTTACAGATGTAATCACCAGGACTGAACACCTGTGGCTGCAGCTTGAGCACCAACTCGATCAACAGACCAGCTTCGCAGTCCTGGAAAATTCGCACTTTCTTTAGCGTATCCAAGTGGACGTTGATGGCGATCTCCGCCTTAAGCTTGTCTGGGAGAGTTTTCAAAACTTCTTTCTCGTCGCAGGTCTTCTTTTCAGTCCAAAGATAGTCAAACCATTTGATCACTCTGGCCTCCAAGTCTCTGGTGACTTTTCGAAACTGCATGTACTGCTTTATGGAGTCGATCTTTGCCTGAAACTCGGCACGAGAGGCATTCATGTTGGAGATCATGGCACCAACGTTACCGACGATACTAGCAAAGATTAGCACACCTGTGAGAAAGTCCCCAATGACAAAGAGGAATTCAATATCTCTTACTGGTGCTGGGGTTTCTCCGATGGTGGTGAGGGTGAGTGTCGACCAGTATAGGGAGTAGATGTACTTTCGTGCCAAGCGACCGTGCTCTGGGTGACTGATGTTGGGATAGACCCAAGTGTCAGATCCAAAGCCAATGCTTTTCGAGATGGAAAAGAAAACACAAGCATTCCAGTGGATGATGATGAGGATGTAAAGCACTAGATTGCTGATACGAAACATGTTCGGGAAGCTGGTTCTCGTCTCGGTGCGCTCAAAGAACTCAAAGAGCCTCTGGATTTTGCAAAGACGGTTGAAACGAAACTCTGGATTGTCAAATCCATACCGCAGAAAAAGCAGGTCTGTGGGTATCATTGAAATCATGTCATATTTGAACTGAGATGTCGTTCTGTATTTAGCTCTCAGTTTTTTGGCATCTTTTACCAACAGTCCTTGTTCAAGGTAACCTAAGAGAAGTAAAGCACAAAATAAGAGACCGGCCCACAACACAGAGTGAAGATTAAGTTGCATAAAAAAACATTTCTTTCATTAAACGTTTCCAGAATTTGTCAGACCTGTTCTTGATCTGACAAATGTGTCCATGTAGTAGATGATGTCTGAGGTATAGTCCAAGACTATCCAGAATTTGGTATATGAAGATTGGAGCTCATTAAAGGAGGCCCTAGAAAAAGAGAGAGAGAAGCAAAAATCAGCACAGAATTTTTGTATTCAGGAAAATAATGGTAGTACTAACAAGTCAGTACCTTGTTACAATCATGATCAGGTTATAAAATACTGGGCCTGCAATGACACTCAGCCATCTGTAGTACTGGTCCGCAGATGGATCCATAATCCAGATTTCTTTCCTGAAAACAACTTGGTACTTAATAATGGCAATATGAAAAACGTTACAGAGAAAATAGTTTTTTTTTTCTCTCCTAAAATTCAAATTACAAGCTGGAATAGCATCAGCCTACGGTCTCTAACGCAATACTCACGGAGGTTCCTCCTTCTTTTTATCGTCTTTCTTATCATCTTTCTTCTCGTCTTTCTTATCATCTTTCTTCTCGTCTTTCTTTTCATCCTTTTTCTCGTCCTTATTTTCTTCTTTCTTCTTGTCTCCTTCCTTATCATCCTTTTTTTCCTCTTCTTTTTTCTCGTCTTTCTTAATCTCATCTTTCTTGTCCTCTTTTTTGCTAGAGATCACAAGCTCAGTCTTAACAGTGTTGAAAACGGACTCGGAGTAGGGAGGGATGCGAAAGGTGCAAGCAACCGGTCTACATAGTCTTCCTGAAGTTATTCGACTTCAGGAAGACTAGCTTAGAATTTAGGTTTTTGTTGTAAGGTCCGATGTAGGTCATATTTTCCCCCAGCAGATGGCGCAACATGCTTAGAGTTCTGATGGAAGTAAATTCGTCTCTAATTTGCAAACCCACATCCACTTGCAACAGAAAAAGTTAAGAAGTCGAGGGGAAGGTGTCATTATCACCATAATTAGTATCAGTATTTATTTTTGTGATGCTTTCAAAAGGAACAGGAAGAAGGGAAATATACTTTCTATGGTTTTAGTTCTTGCTATCGGCTAACTGCATTAGCTACAAGAGGGGAGGCTACAAATACAACAATGAATAGATGTATATCTATAGTTTCTTCTGAAAACTTGGGAACACTTACTCATCTGTGTTGTTGCAGTTATTTATGTTGTAAGTAGCAAGAGGCCACTTACTGGAAAGACTTAGAAAAAGAAAAACAGAAAGAAACGTCTTAAGATATCTTACCAAGATATATTTCCAGATACTAAAATACCTTAAAGGTGAAAGTGATTTTTTTTTTTTTTTTCATACAAACTGAAGATCTTTACAGTTAGCCAACAAACTAATATACAAGATTATATTTTGTTTTTTATTGTTTATTTATTTTTTTAACAGTATCACTGATGAATTTTATTTTCTTGTATATTTGACAATGTAAAAAGTACCGAAGAAGCATAGGGCAAGTGAAAATTAAAATGTCAGAATCCTTTCTTTCAGTAGCCTTAATGAAAATAACAGACTGCCCTTACTCGGTCTTTGTCTTCAGAATACATGCATAACACATATTGAAGCCTTGCCTGCACTAATGTAGATGTTTTGCAAACATTTTTAATTTATTAATTTATTTTTACTCTCTACCTCTTGTCCACACCCAAACTGAGTCTTGGGTTGAGGAAAAAAAAATATCCTAAAACACAGTTTTCAGAGAGGACATTCTATAAAACTTTGCGTCATGGGCTGGATATACAGAGGTTTGCACATTTCCACCACTGACTCCAATTTTTCTGACTATTTCCATAGTTATCGGTTTGTTTTGCAAACACAAGCCAGGTTAAAAACTAGCAACGAATCACACCAAGTTTTTCAAACCTGCAGGTATAGAAAAAACTCAACTCGGTTGTGACCGAGCTTCACACTTTGACACAAAAATAAAGCAGTTTATGGTATTCAGGACCTTCTTGTTTTTATCATTTGTTTGTAGTTAATGTCACTGTTAGCGCCACCTGCTAGCATACCATAGATTTAACACAGACCTTTGGTTCTAAGAAATGGTCTGGGTCAAAACTAAGGTTGCCAACTGTCTCATAATTGCCGGGATGTTCGGCATTTTAAGCCAAATTGAAGTGTGCCTTATTTAACCGCAGCCTGCAATTTGTATTCACAAACACTAGATGGCACTCCTCTCCTTACTTAGTAGATCTAGATAAGAAAATGTAATCGTAATGCCGAAGTGGAAAGCGCCGCGGGGCTGTGCTAGGTCTGCTAGCGCTTCTGGTCCGAAGCTAAATAGAAAAAATATATTTTACATACTTATGTAGAGGAAAAATACAAAGAACAGGAGACTCTTCAACTGAAAACAGGTATGCGAACAAAAGAACCGGACACTGGAGCTTTTTGCAGTTTTTGCCGTCAGGAGTTGTCAAGCGGACATGAAGGTGAGAATGATTAATCTCAGCTGTTTAAGTAAAACTTAATAATTACCTAATGTGCTTTTGAACAAAAATGCATATTAGGTAATGTTTTATTTGTACACTACACATCTTGATTTAAAAACAGCCTTCTGCTTACTGAGGCCAGCTGAAAAGATGTAAGAAAATAAAAACATGGCGTTGATTAAATCCCTCGTGTTAATCTTTCACATTAAATGGACATAACTCATTCAACTCATCAAATGTTGAATGAGGTAAATCCAATATTTAATGTTACTCAAATGTTGGAGAAATAAAAATATATTGTGGGATGATGGCACAATTGACACATTACGTCACTACTCCCCCCCCCCCCACCGCCCCCCACCCCCGCACTTTGGTGGAGCTGTCCCTATTTTGGAGGTGCTGCTTTGGCAAGCTTAGTCATAACAGAGTGTAAACCCAGTTTGTAGAATCCAATATTGAGCATTTGATTGAAAACTGAGGCTCTCCAGGTCGATTATCTCGCCACGTGATTTTATTTAACGTAGCGCCTTTTCAAAAGACACTATACTGTGAATGGACGCCATCTAGTGACTACAAAACAACAGCATACTTACTTTTTCCTTCTGTGTGTGTCGCTATGGCCCACGCACATGGCGTCGCTCTCCCCGCTGGTTGCATGTTTAAGGGCCGGGCCTCTGATGCGCTCCAGGAAGGAGTCATTCCTCTCCTCTATGGGGTTCACTCTGTGAGATCCCCAGTCCCGCAGCATGAGGAAGAGGTAAGACAGCCTAAAAGGTCAGCGGGAGGTGAAACGGTACAAAGTGACATCGCTCTAGAACGGGGATGGATTATTCGTCATGTTGGTTTACAGGAAATACAAGCTGTGATGGAGGTAACAAATATAATGACAAATATATCAAAAGAAAAGTTCTTAATATTGATTCAGTTCTTGTAGGCATGGGTAAAGCGATGTGTAGGGCCTCCAGATGGTCGTTAGAAGTAAATGTACCTAAATGTATTGATATCCATGGTGACTATATAAACTTCCACCTACTCCCAATGTCCATTGACATCTTTTTATTGGTATTTTCATTTTCTCCAGTCTATGTCCTTACTCACCCCAAACACAATTGTAATTTGAACTTTCTTAGCTCACAGGTTCTGTTTAAATTTGGGTCAAGCAAAAGAAGGCATTGAAGGTAAGTACAGGCCGACGTGTCAAAGTACATCCTCACATGTACTTTCGCTTTTCACTTTCTGGCTGCACTTCTGTGCTTCCATGCAATACAGTAGCTGTGTCTCCATTGACCAAACGATTGCGCAATTTAACATTTTGAAAATAAACTCACTTAGTGGAAACACGGCAATGAAACGGCAATGCAAAGTCTTGGTTGTTGATAGTGACTAACGTGATCAACCACCAGATGTTGGTGCTGGTTGTTGGCACATTCACCACAAAGAAGAAGACAACAGGAAGTAGTCGGAGATGGTGGTACGAAATGGTTTTTAACGACTTATTGCGTGAACAAACTTATTCAGATTTAATGTAAACATCTCAATTGTGAACTTGCTATTTTTTGACATTAGCAGAATGTTGACAATAGTTTGGGCACTTTTGTAATTGAAACGCAGCCACTGTTGTTTTTACAACATTTTTCCTGCTGGAAGAGACAAACTAGACTTTGCATCTTTACTTCCTGTTAGCAGTCCACAAGGCACAAATGAGTCCAAATCATTTCAACCTGCCTTTTTGGTGCAAGCATCCATGTGGAGAGCAAACAAAGCAAACTCTACTTGCCAGGGAAAATTCTCAGGAGACTTATTAGATGACGGTGTATCTCTGAAATGACCAGGAAGTCTTGGCCTACATCTGTTTTCTTGTCATCCATTCAATTGATCAAGAACCAATGAAAAATGCTGATCTGGACCCGAAGAACTGAATCGGCAGATGCAACACAATGAGTCCCTGGTGTTATACATATAAATCTAGACAGTCAAAGAAGTTTTTCTTGTCTTACTCTACACCTACTTATTATCACGTAGAATGTAAAAGTTCATAGACGTTCACCTGGCCAATGCCCCACCACCTCCGTGTGGGCTTCTATGAGACCCTGAGGACAAGGCTCTCGCAGAGGCGTCTTCACGAAGAGAGCAGGCCCTAGGAGACAGCAGATAAGGTAAAAGACATTCATTTGATCTTGGAATCTAAATATTACTACAGTACTCCGAGGATCTCTGGTATCAGAGTCCAAAGTGAGTTTATTCCCTAATTTGGCTTTCAGACCTGCTGTCCCCATTTTCCATGGCAGCGAGTTCATCATCGGATGTGTTGGTGGACGGCCGATGTCTTGTTGAGAAGGAGCTTTCACTGCACACTTTTGCCATCTTGTTGTAGCCGCCTGTGCGGAACAAACACACACACGCGCTCAGTCGGACTGAAACATCGTTGTGAATTAATTAATTAATGGAAGGTGTAAATGTGTTGACTGGGTCCCGACATCTGTGTGAGAGTGCCACCTAAAAATACTTCTTGTTCCCTGAACACTAAACAAGATCAGTGTTGTCTTTTGATGAACCCACCCAGCCGGCTTTTAAAATAACCTATGGCTTACAGGAAGAATGCAGTGGCTGTGTTTAGTGGTGTATACAGCAGGTTAAGTCTATTAGAACGCAGCTTAGAGAGCAAGTACAACAGTAAGTGGCTGAGAGCCCCAGCAGCCTGCAGACACGGCCTGATCTGGAGAAGAAAAAGGTTCTATTTGTTACATGTTGCACAGAGATTCACACCAGAATCTCTGTGCAAATGTACGGTTTTCATGATCATGTTCCGTTTTTTCTAAGACGCGCCGTCTTGTCTATGTCCAGGTAATGACTCACTGATCTCTGGGTAGAACCAGTGGTTGTAACACGTGCACTCATGTAGATTACAGCTAATACCGAGGAGTTAAGCTACCCCCACTAAATTCAATCACACTGAGAGCATTGCCAAAAAGCTAAGTGTTTGAAGGGTGACGGGGGGTGAAATCAGTAGCATCACTATGGCACCGCTACGCAGCAACTCTGTTGACTTGCTTGTTTATGTTTATGCGCTGCATCAAGAGAGCAAAGGTCACTCAGCATCACTTCGCTGTGATTTGAATATTTTTTGAGTCAAAGGGTCAAAATCTTATTCTCAAGCTTAGTGGCAGGAAATGACACAGTATAGTCATTTCCTGTGTTGTGTCGCAAATTTACGGATTTCTTTAACAGAATTTGAAGACTGAGAAAATACTCAAAAAAGCTTTACCGTACACAGATTTATAATAATGATAATAATAATAATAGTAATACTGGCATAGCACTTTTCTAAGTTATCAGAGACAGTTTATAGAGGAACGATATAAAATCAAACAATGTAAAATAGCAGCAGAACTCAGAAAAAGGACATATCATGCATTAAAATCTATATTAAACAGATGGCTTTGGCTTTTTTTTATTTCCGTACAGGATATGCAAATCTAAAGCAAGCAATACTACTTTACTATTCTGTAGCCATACAAGGATTCAACACTGTCTTATATATATATATATCTATATATATATATATATAGATCTGGATAAGTATGGAGAAATATTTATATTTCCAGACTTTATTGCATGTGTCGCCAAAATACTAGAACCTTCTACTTCTTCTTCTTTCATTATGTCCTTTGTTTCTTCTGTCCGCTCTTGTTTCCTCCTTTCCTTCTAGTTTCTAGTTCCTCCAGGTTCCATATTAAAGTGGAAATATATGCCATAAAACCATATAGTTTATGACAAGTGAAGTTTAGCATTTTAAAGCACTGAGAACTCTGGAAACTTCAGTCTAGAAATATCTTTTTTTTTCTTTTTACACACGGAATGCAAAGGAATCCTGAATTAATGTTTATTTTTGGCTGCAGAGACTTCTGGGAAATCATCCACTCTTTCGGAGAGGAGCAGAAACGACTTTTTCTCCAGTTCACCACGGGAACAAACAGAGCTCCAGTCGGAGGGCTCGGCAAACTAAAAATGATCATCGCGAAGAACGGCTCTGATTCAGACAGGTACAACTGGTCCATTCAACTTCGCGTTGAATTTCAACACACTCATCTCAAATAAACGTTTTGGGTTTTTTTGTTGCGGTTCATTGCAGGCTACCAACCTCCCACACCTGCTTCAACGCCCTGCTGCTCCCTGAATACTCCTCCAAGGACAAACTGAAAGAGAGACTCCTCAAGGCCATCACTTACGCCAAAGGTTTTGGAATGCTGTAATGGATTTCCAAAGAGAGTTTTCTGTCTGTGTGGGAAAGAAACAAACAAACAAAAAAAAAAGGGAATACCACCAAAAAACAACACCAAACAAAATACTGCAATAGTAATTCTGTGCCTAATCAGTCTCTCACAGACAAACTCCACTGTTGGCCTTCCACGCTGAGCCCTCACTCGCTTTGCAACCTTGTCACTTGTGTAGGCATTAGAAATCCCAAATAAGTTCAGCCTTTCTCCATCCCCACATGTTCTGGTTATGAAAAAGGCGAAAACCCGTTTGTGAAACTGTGAAAGTGCGCTTACGTGTAGCACATAAAGTATATTTATGAAGTTAGTTTGACCTCTGACGTTTCTGGAAATGTAGCAGTATTTAGTCCTCACTGGGCCTGACGGTGCTCCTTGGCTGCGATTGTCAGTTCAGTAGACTGAGGTGAAGAAGCCTTTTATATTACCTGCTCACTGACCTTGAGTTTATTTTATGATTGACACCTTTGTGCCGTGCCTCCTGTAGCAGATATGGACTGAATATTGTTTGCTGTGATCCTGATGTGATGATGTTAGCGAAGTGTTTTAAAGGGGCAGTGTTATGTAACATTGGCATTTTGTTTTAGCTTTACATCATGTTATAATGTTATTCCCTCATCAAAAACACACCTGGAGTGTTGCTTTTTCTTTAATGCTTGTTTGAGCAATCCTTGAATCTCCCATGGCAACCATTGTGGATGCATAAACACTTGTTCTCACCTAATGCCACATTTTCCATTCCTTTCAGCTCCTCCAGACTAGTGGCAATAGCAATTAGTAAACTACTTGCAATGCTCCTACGGACTGCTTTAAGCAGCTTAATGGAGAAATGTTGTAATGACTTCCTGAAGGCTGAGTTTGAAAATGAACAGGAGCTTCTTAAAGAGACAGAGGCCCAATATCAAGGATTTAAGTGCAAAGTCAAATTTCAGTCATGTTTGACATATACAGCATTTTTATAACAAGTGACAGTAACGTAGTTACTCGATTGTGCTATAAAATGGCACCATGTGCCTGGAAAGTACATAATGCCGCCCCTTTAAGATCACTTAGCAATTGATTTAGTGTGTCAGATCTTTTAAAAGAAGCGTCTCTTGGCTCGTTTCCTATGAGTTACTGATTTGCACACTTGTCCGTGCAAATGCCAAATGTGCAAGGCCTGTTTAAGAGAAACAGCCACAATAAGTGTTTGATTTGGCCAAGTATCTCAGGTATATAAAGAATTTGCAGAAAATGTGAAAACCCTTCTGTAAACTCTCCAATATGCAAGGTAAATAAAGGTGAAAAATTGTAGTTTTGTTGTAAATTCCTGTATTCACATGGTACAAAGATAACTGTGGCATTTTATTACTAGCTAAGTCACAGGTTTCTTTTCTGTATGGTGAACAATCTGTGCCAGGACGTTGCAATAATGGTAATATCTCAGCAGTGACATTACGCAGTGTCACATTACTCTGAAGATTCACATCCTGTAGTCTTGAACTGGCTACAACTGATAACACCTCAACCTACTTTCTGATTAATATAGGTATTAACTCTTGGACCACATGGGGCACTCAAAGCATCCCCTGCTGGTTAGTTCATGATTAGAAATGGTCTAACCATGAAATAAAACCAAATGGTCACTTTACCAATATTGAGTAAACAGTGCACTGTGACAAAAAGGCACACTGTTCAAAAAGTGGCTTTCA